>JAUCMR010000158.1:132613-144151 GCA_032357425.1 Enteromius argenteus | reverse complement strand
TTTTGACTGTAAGGTGTCCTTGAGTGTCATGAAAGGCGCCGTCAAATAAAATGTATTATTATTATTATTATTATTATCATGACAGCAAGATTTACACACTTCATGTTAAAGAAAACGAGCTAGTAAAAACACCACAACTGGGAATAATACTAATGGATTCCTCTGTGCTGCTCAACCAACAGCATGTTATGTGTAACAGTGATGTCACATGACCCTGCTGCTTCAGTGCTCTTATGTAATCACGCAGCTTTACATTAGGCGTGGTGTTCCAGGTATCACTTTCTTCAGAACATCACCATCCTCATCCTCATTAGAGCCCTAAAACATTGATGATAACCTCTTAACCACCAACCACCATCTACCTTTAAAGCTCTGCATTATTAACGGCTCTTTAGCCATCTATACAGTTAGAATTAGCGTTTGGGAGCCGACTGATGCTTTTAAGCTTCAAAGTTTGTTTGTCACGTGTCAAACAAGGAAAACAAATGTTGAAATCTATGACATATAGCGTTACTGTGAACAGGAGAAAGACAGATACACAAACAAAAATACAAAGAAATTGAATTGATATGACTTTAAAAATAATCATTCACAAAAAGTCAGCAAAGGTTGTCAGAAAAATCACTTAAATATGGTCACAACATTTCATAAAATATGGGAGGATAGGTTAGTGTCTGCATAGATTTTACGCCAGTATAGCTCATTAATTAATTCAATATTAATATATCAACATGCTTGAACTACTAAATTCTGTCTTAAATATAATAATATACAGATAAACACATGCATATTAAACATGCATGCACTAAAATAGAAAAGCACATGACTTGATGAAAAAGATGTTCTGGTAATGTCAGACTCAAAAACTTCACTTACATACATGCATACATAAATGTAAAGATACAGGCATTCTCTTGGCAAATATATATATATATACTCACAGCAAACTAATAATTCCTATTTAAATTCTTTAATTGGAAAAATATTATAATTATAACTTGCATAATTTATCTCTAAACTATTACCTTATAAACCTGTTTGACATTTTAAACAAGACATTTATTACCTAGTTAAATTAAAAATTAATATTTTTTTTTTATACATTTTTTTATATTCTTTATATATGTAATATATATCATAATGTATGTATACATTAACTGTATGTATACATATACATGTATAATATTAACTTCTATGAACTGAATTTTGACATACTGTCTTGTCAAATATATAATTTATTTTATTCATATTACTTACTTGATTTTTTATCTAAATATCAGAAACTCAAGACTTGAGAAAATGCACATGCATGCTACACATACACAAAAAAACCAGAGCGTCTTTACTACTGACCGCAGGGGTCTCACTGATCTTAACAGAGGTTGTTTTTCCTTCCGTTTCATTTAAAAGACCACTATCAGATCTTTAATCTTGTCAATTTGCATTCAGGTCATCATAAAACTACACATGACAGTGGAAAAGCTCTCATCTCTTTGATAGAGTCAGGAGATACACATGAATTGAAGTGAGAGGATATGATGAAGTGCAGGTGGAAGCGAGAGAACGACGTCAAATTGAATCACATGGCAATCTGAGTCCACACAGTCTGCTGAGTGGACAAACTCTGATCATTAAACAACTTCCCACACTTATGAGTACTGACCATAATTTCATTACATAAAAGTTAGATCAAGACGATGGATGCAAACTTCCTGTTAAGAAACTCCAAACACGTGTCATGATGAACCTCTCACTGACTTACATTCTGTTTAAGAAAGCAATTATGCCAGTTAAAAGATTTCAAAGATTGAATTACTTTTAATCACTTTATAAAAATGGTTTTGGACCTATTATTAAATTCTTGTGTTAATAATTTTTTACAACATTAATACTCACAAAAGTCTTTTAAAGAAGTTTTGCTGTATTCTGGTATTTGATGATCCACTCACCTATTTTTACAAAAAAGTATAGTCAAAAAAATGTATATGATTGAATATTTTTAAAACATGTTTTATTAATTACATTTTAAAAAAATATTTGTTTACAAATTGAAACCATTTAAATGTAACTTTTATAAACCCAGTTTTGGCATGATCTTAGCGTGCATGCACTATCCTGTTAAACTTTCACGACTAATTTAATAATTTTAAATTGTAATTCGTTTTTTAAGCACTTTTAAATATTTTTTTCATACGTTATATTAACATTATTGACATCTATAAACCTAATTTTTACATTAACCTTTGTATATGTACTGTCTTGTTAAACTGAACATTTTTAAAAAGTTTATTATATTTTTGTATTTTTTAAATTTCATTTAAAAATTGATTCAAAACATTTCTTTTTACATAAATTAAATTACAATAAAAATTAAATTACAATAAAATTTTTACATATGATTTATATTCAAAATAAACCCTAACCCTAAATATTAAGATAAAACATATACTAATTTAATACTGTATACTAAGAGAGAGCCTAAACACTAAACTACTAAAGCGTTTTAGTGGCACCTGCTGGTGAGAATGAATCATTACAACTTCAATCCTTTTAAAATAAACCAGTTCTACTGTAATCACTAACTTGCCCAAATCAAACAGAGGAACCAACAGTTATTCTGGATATAAATAGTTTAAATAGTGACAAATGTATAAAGAGATGACGCTGCTCCGGTGCTACAGAGGGCGCTAAAGCGCTGTCTGACGCGTCAGACTCCGATGTAAACATTCATCATGGCGTCTGCTGGCTTTAGGCTTTTATTTCTGCTCAGTCTGTTTTTGCACACAAGAGGATTTACTGAAGTTCAGCAACTATCACATTCATGCTACAAGCCAATGAAGAACCACAGACCATCATTTATTAAGTATGGGAATATAGCGTTCCTATTTGCATGTATGTTTTACCTGCAATAACAAAACTTTTACACACCACTTAAATACGCACAGTACTATGGCGAATTTGTGCGTTTTCTATATATTGTATTTTAGTACATATACCACTGTTCTACCACGTTATAAGGGCAGGTATCCTCATATTATGGTAATATAATTTTATTTTCACATGTACCATTATAGTACCTTTGAACCACGAATCATATTGTTATCCTCCTTTAATTAGTCATGTTACCCCACTGGCAGATTTTTTTAGTTTTCTTGTTTTAAGTGTAAATTAAATTTAAGTGTAAAATACTAAAAACTACAATACTTGTATCAAAATCACCTAAATCAAATTTAATTCTAATTGATTTTTGTTCAGTACCCTGTTACCTTCACCTTTAACATGAAGAGTAAGAGACAGGGCATTTAGGAACTTAAGGTTATTTCAAATCTGAAAGGCACGAACTGTATGATGTCTACAACGTGTCTTCGGTCGTCATTTACTGAACTGATATGATAATAATAATCATGCATGTTTTAGGACATACCCTCGGCCTCATGAATATGTAAATGTCTCTGATCTCCCCGCCTCCTGGGATTGGCGCAACATTGATGGCAAAAACTATGTGAGCATCACACGTAACCAACACATCCCACAGTACTGTGGCTCCTGCTGGGCCATGGGCTCCACCAGCGCTCTCGCAGGTCAGACTCGGGACTCTACAGCAGTACAGTAGAGTACATAAAAAACAAGTCGAAACACGTGCACTTTTCTGTCTTCAATTCAGATCGCATCAACATCAAGAGGAAAGGGGCGTGGCCTTCAGCTTACCTGTCGGTGCAGAATGTGATTGACTGTGGCGGGGCGGGATCATGCTACGGTGGAGATCACATGGGTGTATATGCTTACGCACACGAGCACGGCATTCCTGATGAGACCTGCAATAATTATCAGGCTCGAAATCAGAGTAAGACACCAAAATCTGCAATGACCTGACATGAGAAAAGTCAGATCTGTGAGATATATACCATACCTGTATTTTGAAATGACCTGCTGTTTATTCTATTATTCTATGGCAAAACCAAAAAAAAAGAGAGAGCTCAGAATTACTGAAAAACACACACGCGTGCACACATACTGTGAGATATGAATTGCAAGAACTGATTTGTGACACAATTGCCTCGATCATTTATTTCATGGAAACAGGGTTTCATAAAAATCCGTTGCATACAAAAGGCTTTTTCATTGCAACATGTAAATGTCATTTAAATTTACAACTTTTGTCCAAGTTACAATGCTTGCACCAATTACACTGTATCAGTGAAGCTTAAGAACAGTGTGAGTTGTGGTGGACTGAAACATTCTATCTTATTTCTCTCCTCTGTAGAATGTGACTCGTTTAATCAGTGCGGCACATGCTCATTCTTTGGTTCCTGTTCTATAATTAAAAACTACACCGTGTGGAAAGTTGGAGACTATGGAGACGTCTCAGGACGAGATCGCATGAAGGCTGAGATCTACAAAAGTGGGCCGATCAGGCAGGTTCTGCAGACCCTATTTTGAGCTAAATATATATTAAAAGAGTCTACAAATCTTGGGCCTTAATGGCAGCAAAATCACTATGATGCAAATTATTTAAAAAAATATTTGTCTGTAGTTTATTACCAGTGGGCTGTTTAGAGCAGGGTTATTATAGTTAATTAAAACCATTAAATAACTGGTTATTTGACATAAAATAAGTATAGAAAAATACATTGCATTTATTTTGTTCTGATAAGTTGCCAAGGTAATATTTCGAATTTTGATTTCGTTTATAAATAGTTGATATTAACACCAGTTAACAGCTGGTACATCAGTTCAGTTCAAGCTATTTTAGATAGGCTTCAATCAGATTCAGCTTGATTTTGTCAGTACTTCTGAACTTTGCAGCAGTGTCAGAACAGTTTCTCTGTGTTGTAGCTGTGCAATAATGGCCACTGAAGGCCTGGAGGCGTATGATGGAGGGGTTTTTGCTGAATTTCACATTCTATCGGTGCCGAATCACATCATCTCAGTGGCAGGCTGGGGCGTCACAGACGACGGGACCGAATACTGGATCGTCAGAAACTCCTGGGGCGAGTTCTGGGTCAGTAGAGTTACTGTGACCTTAAAAGAGCTTTGGTCTGATCTGTTCAGCTTTACAATAACCACATGAGACCAATGGATTCAAGAAGAAAAAAGTATCGAAGGAGTCATTTATCTTGAAAATGAAGCCTCGTTTGGTGTCTTTCAACTTTGAGTTGCTGTCGCTGTGATGAAACGGTTTGTCTTGTGTTTTATAGGGAGAGGCAGGATGGGCCAGGATTGTCACCAGTGCCTATAAAGGAGGGAAAGGAAACTGGTACAATGTCGCTATCGAGCACCACTGTGCATACGGAGACCCAATCGTTACATAGATCAGGAGGAGCAGTCCCTCACGCAGAAATAGAATTGACCTGGGATCAGATCTCACTGAGCACATAGAGACCGTTTATAACAGCTAAGATCATTCTGGGTGTAAATAATTGTCGTCATATCAAATATGGGAGTTGTGTCACATTACAAGCAGTAGAGTGATGATCGTACACAATTAAGTGATACTTGATTATTTTATTAAAATTCGCCCGGTAAAATTTGCCAAACACTTAGGCGTTTTAACAAAGCAAAAATGCTAACTTTAATTTAATGTTGAAATATTGCACATAAATCAGAACTCCTCTGTAATTGCACTTTACTATTTGTTTTAGTTCTAAACACCGGAACAAAATGAAACCTTCTTTCTAAAATCAATTCTGTACTTTTAGCTTTGTGGCAATTGAATAGTTTTTCTCTTTTGTCTATTTTAATCTCTAACCTGCTAAAAAATGTGCCATGTTTTCCTCAAAAATGAAAATTCTGTCATCATTTACTAACCCACATTTTCTTCCAAACTATGCTTTCATTATTTCTTCTGTTTAACACAAAGAAATGTTGGTAAAGCATGTAAATACATGGATGTATGCATTTGTTTAAATGCCAGACTTATTGTGCAATTGTACTTTGGGTCTAAGCTCAATCTGGGTCCGAAGACTCCTGCTGTAAAATGTATAGAAAAAATTAAAAATAAATACATAGTAAAATAAATGTAAACCATTTTTACATCAGAATAGTATTTGTTGTATCGCCTTTTATTTTAGTCATTATGTTTACACAAGATGATTTCCACTGCTGTATTACAGTCATAAGAGAATCATAAGAATAATTGAAAAGCTAATATGTGGACATGAAAGCATTACAGTCATGAACTTTTATTTATAATAAATATTGTTATTATAATCATGCATTAGTATTGTTTCTTTATTATTGGTATTATTTATTAAGAATGTCGTTATTATTATTATTTTCGTCATGCACTATATGCATTATACACATGGTAGCCAAGGCAAACAAGTTACAGTAGAACAAAACATTTAGTATTATCATAATCTTATTGTGCATATTTATTATCTTTATTAATTTATGATCTGGTCTTATTGTAACATAATAGTAATTTCATTCATTTTTTTGTTTGCTTTTATTTAATTTATAGATTATTATTGTTATTATTGAAGGAGACGCTAAAATGACTGCCATAAATTCCTTTAAGGTCATTTCTGCATGGCATATGTTTGTACGTGATGCCTGTAGAAGCTTTCTCTCTCATCTGGGCTTAGCAACAGCACTAGCAGACGCTGCATTGGTCAGAACTCACTGAAGGAAGCCCTGCAGTTCGTTCCATCTCCTGTCAGTCAAACAGAACACGAACCAAGACATGGTTCCCGGCTACAGGAGAAAACAAGGGCACTGGGCTGCGAGGATGCTGAAAGGCGCAGTCCTCCTCTGCCTTTCACCGCGGATCAGCTCAGGATGCTTTTCTTAAGATGCATCTTTTCAGCTCTCTGCACCTGAATGCATCGCTTGCTTTAATTCGATTTCAGATGGCGTGAATCTAGATTAGAATGAAGATGCCAAACATCTCTCATCTGCTCTGCAGAATCCGATTAAATGGCATTAGCGGGTTGAATTGACAGATTAGCGCTATTATAATTGCTTTCATTGTTTTTAAGATTATAGCTTTTTTCAAATATTGGTGCATCATTGATTGCGCTTGCAAATCCGTTTCGTCTCGCAGGCTTCGATCCAGGTAAGAATCATGTTTCAAAATCATACTAATATCCATATGCGTAATGTAAGGTTGCGTACTAGTTGATGTCTCTGTGATGCATTACGTAGTATGCAGTGTTGTTTTGCAAACCTGCATCTCTGCTACATTGGTTGCGCAGCAACCAATCAATCAATGCCATCGATGTGTTCAGAAGTGTTTCGCATGATGAAACCATGGCGACCTGCTCTGTGGGATGCAAGAAGACAATAACAGTGTTTGCAAAAACCTAAAGCTTAATAAGGCACTGTTATTGCATCGATGCGTTGCAGTGCATCACATATTAAATCCATTCTGTTTATCCTTACTTAAATGCATTTGTATTCTAAGCCTTTTTCATTGACAGCACAGTTTAAGTCATGTGGGGTTGGATGGGACTGTACATATTGTTCCTAATGTAGGTTACTAAGCGTACTGTACAGCAGTCTGCCTACACACTCTAATTCTGCATTGCAGACTGAACGATGACACACCAAAACACACTCCCACTCGGTAAATGTGGGGCAATGCATGCAAGAGTATGCTTGGGATTTCATGCACGAATAGAATTCTTTATTTATATGAAGTACTGTGCCATCAATGTGCAGAAGCAAGACTTAGATCAAATAAATCAATAAGCTGCTATTCCAATGATATGCAGTTTATGCCCAAGCATATCTGACTTAGAGAAAAAAAAAAAAAAAAAAAAAAAAAAAAGGGTTCAAATGGGGACTTGATCATTGCAATAAGAGTTCTTGGTAAAATGCAAACCACTTCATATAGATTTTTCTCATTAAATAAATTAATATATCATAATCAGTTTGGCGAGTTTCACAAAACGGATTCTGAGTTATGGGCTTAATCTATAGATTAGGGGTTCTTGTAGCTTTGAATGGGTTTCTGTTTTAAAGCAACAGTTCTCCCAGAAATTAAAATTTGCTGAATACTTACTTAAGCCTTAGACTATTAAATATGTAGATTTGAAGGATGCTCTGCAGTGAATGGGTGCCGTCAGAATGAGAGTCCAAACAACTTCACAATAATCCACACCACTCCAGTCCCATCAGTTAACATATGGAGAAGTGAAAAGCTACATATTTGTAAGAAACATCGAGCTGTTTTAACTTTGAACAATTTTAACATTAAACATTGCTTTCAGCTAAAGCACGAGTCTTCTATCCACAACATTACTTTTTTTCACTGGAGAAAGCAATCCTGTCTGAATCAGAAGAGAACTAAACACAAATTAAGCACCATTTTCAAGCGAAAGAGGCCAAAAATGTTCTAAACAAATATGCAGCTGGATTTTTATGTGAGAGACAACAGGAGTTTCAAGTTCAAACATTTTTCACTTCACAAGACAATCAATGGACTGGTGTCTGTGTAGATTATTGTGATGTTTTGTTTGGACGCTCATTCTGACGGCACCCATTCACTGCAGAGCAAGCGATGGAATGCTACATTTCTCCAAATCTGTTTTGATGAAGATACAAACTCATCTACATTGGATGACTTAAGGATGAATCCATGTAATTTTGGGGGGGGGGAACAATTACTTCAATGCTTTTATTATTCCAGCTGCAAAATTCTAAATGAATATAGTGTAGCACAGTGAAATAGAGGGCATTTCCTCTCTCTGTGAATCATTCTTTTGATTCTGTACTTGTCTCTCTCTCTCTGTGCATCTAATTAGCGTTCCTGTGGAGATGTGGTAAACAGCACCTGATGCAGGAGAATCATTAGCTAATTGGCAGCACCGATGTTCTCCTCCCCATCTCCAAATCACTCACTGTTGTATCAGATTTTAAACTTACTATCAGTTTTTTTTTTTTGAGACGTCTCAAAAAATTGGTTCAGCCAATTATGAAAAATCTGCTCACCCTCAAAACACTTTTACTTCTGTAGCTCCTCCTCCTCGTCTTTCATGGTGTTGTCTGTTCCTCACACAAAGCTTCTGTACAACTAAAGACTGAGGAATCAAGCTGAATTTTACTGCAGATTAATGAGCAAATATTTGGCCATTTTATGATGATAAATTAACCGATAACCTAATTTACAGTAAATGTCAGTTCTCAGATTTTCTAATCAATCATGTTGAGTAAAAACAATTTAGAACCGGCGACTGAAAAACGAATCATGTGTCCCTGTGTTTGACCGACAGAAGTTCTGGGACATTAAACTGAGCTCTAACCTGATTGCATAATATCTAGAGATTTACTATGGCAGAATCAGCCTGCGGCATTGATTTTCCTCCGTAGGTGCTGAAGTTGACACTTTCCCTGCTGCAGATGCCAGGGCAATTGTATCGCTCTTGCAAAAAACAGCAATTCCTAGAGGATTTCGGAAGGTCTTTATATTTGCAAGAAAGACTTAAAATCATGTGATGAGACTCAAAAAACTAATACTGTAAATCTGAATATACAATGATCCCAAACAGTATTAGGACACTTAAAAAGCCAGAATGTCATTGCATTCGATACATAATATCAAAGAGTGTCTGCATCTCAAATGCTGCTTCTCCAAACCATCTTTCATTTTCTTCACCATTTGAATCAAATGTTTTGGTGATTTTTAGTGGACATATGAAGTCAGCTCTCCTCAAGTTGAAATGAATAACACATGATTTGATATTTTGTTATATATTTGACAATAACGTTAAGGTATTTTAAGGAGACCACTGTATATGACCTCTACAACTAATAGCAGTTTGTTTGGAGTTTTGCATTAAGAAGCAGCACAAAACAGCAGCTCTACGTTTGATTAATAATACATCACCACTAAAAACCTTCTCGCATTCGATCTGAATAATGTAAGATGAGCAATCTGAAAAATGGAGCAGGAGAAGGGCCAGCGAGGACAGAGAAGGAGTTAACCATGACTAATCCTGCTTGTGTTTGCTGGCGTCTCTGGCTTGGAGCTGCTGCGTCTGTCATAAGCGTGTCACTTCCTCCATCAAAGCTGCTGTCTGCAGACTGATAGGGCTGTGAAAGACGAGGAAAACATTTCAGAAGAGCCAGACAGAGAAGATCACTGTCAATATATTAGCAAGAACCACAGAAAAACAAATACACTGAAAATAATTTGGTGTAGCAACTATTTTCTCTTAGAATTGCTACATTTCATAATTATGAAGAAACATCATGCAACACATTTAATTAAGCATATTTATTTTTTGTTAAACATACTCCATTAAAATAAAACAAAGAAAGAAGTTAAAATACAGTAAATGAAGACCTAGCCATCCAAAATGTAGATATGTTCTCAAACATTGTTTTCAACATTTTCTATAATATATACATGCATGTGTGTGTACACATAATGAATATACACAGTGCACATACATATATTATGTAAACAAAAGCTTATTTTGGATGCGATTAATCATGATTAATCATTTGACAGCACTAATTGCAATATAAAGTAAAATGTCTTTTTTTAGTAAAAATTGTTCATCTTTATATGCATTTACATGTTTAAATGAGATTTTTACATTATTTGTTATTTCATGAGTCATGGTGCACAGAAATCGTGTTCATACTAATAATTCAGCTCAGGGTCTATGTACGTCATATATCCAGGATGCATCCAACACATCCTGAGCTTCTGTTCTGATGTCTCATTGCTCTCGAGGTGAATATATATTGCATCTAGAAGATATCGACCTCTGTAAACAGATGCATTCATTTATATGCAGGTATCACATTTTATACATGCGGTTTTCTCCATTAGTACCCAAGGGAAGCATGCTGGAGGAACCCGGGCTATTTTTAGATCCTTGTCTAGGTCACAATGTGAATCATCTTCTCTACTAGGATGCCGTTGGCAAGATCTAGGCGACATGCAGCACACTCATTGTAACTTGCTTTTACTGTTATTTGCACGAGTGAGTGTGTATGCATTTTAAGATGTTCCTAAATACTTGCTTCCATTGTGTCTCACACTACTGCAGGAATTTATTTACTCTCTTAAAAGGAATAGTTCACCCATAAAATGAAAATATGCTGAAAATATACTCACCCCTCAGACCATCCAAGATGTTTTTTCATACAAACACGTTTGGAGAAATGTAGCGTTCCATCACTCGCTCACTAATGGATGCACTGCAGTGAATGGGTGCCGTCAGAATGAGAGTCCAAACAGCTAATAAAAACATAAAAAAATAAAAAACACAAGTAATGTACATAATGCACAAGCCACATGTTTGTAAGAAACAAATTAATCAAGATGTTTAAACTTCAAATTCTGTCTAAAATCTATCCATAATATTGCTTTATCCAGTGAAAAAGTCATTTAGTTTAAAGCAGGAGAGAAATATGCACATTTTGTGTGTTTTCGCTAGAAGCCATGTTTTAAAGTAAAACATATAAATATATATCTTTATGGATTTGTTTCTTACAAACACTTAGCTTTTGTCAAGTCAAGTCAAGTCACTTTTATTTATATAGCGCTTTTAACAATACAGATTGTAGCAAAGCACTGAACAT
>JAUCMR010000158.1:114041-127499 GCA_032357425.1 Enteromius argenteus | reverse complement strand
TTTAGCAAATGGCTGCAATATAACAAAGAGTGAACAATTTAAGGGGGTCTGAATACTTTCTGTACCCACTGTATATAATGATAGATAAACGAAAGAACTATAGAATAGGTACAGTAGATAGATAGATAGATAGATAGATAGATAGATATACAATAGCATTTAAATAGTAGAGAAATGTGTAGTCAAGCTCACAGAAGCCTTGTGTTTCTGACTGTCACTGTTTTGTTTCTGTGCAGGGTGTCGTTCTGTACGTTCCTGGCACACGAGTATCCGGAGCAGGTGCACAAGGTGGTGATGATCAACGGAGGCGGCCCCACAGCCCTGGAGCCCAGCCTGTGCTCCATCTTCCAACTGCCCTCCTGCGTCCTTCACTGTCTGTCTCCGTGCCTGGCCTGGAGCTTCCTCAAGTAAGAGCCCGAAATAACTTCTTCTGCAAAAACAACACCTTTTCAGCACAACCTGCAGCATGTTAAAAACAGGTCTCTTCTTCTGTTTTGCGCTCAGAGCTGGTTTCGCCAGACAAGGCGCTAAAGAGAAGCAGCTTTTGAAAGAGGGAAATGCTTTTAACGTGTCTCCATTCGTTCTGCGAGCCATGATGAGCGGTCAGTACTGGCCCGAGGGGGATGAGGTTTACCACGCCGAGCTGACCGTCCCCATACTGCTGGTGCACGGCATGTACGACAAGTTTGTGCCCATTGACGAGGATCAGCGGATGGCAGAGGTTTGAGCACATTAAATAGATTTTTAAAAAATTGTTTAATAAATATGTATAAATGTATTGTTTTGCAAATGCAAAACAGTAAAATGATAACCTAATGAGATTCACCATTTAGAATAATGACAACTACATAAACTAATATAAAATCAAATAAAGAGTAAGCATGCCCGTTGTGAGAATTTATGGCGAGAACGTGCTTAATTGTTATGACAATAAGGTCACAATGCAAACATCTTAAAATAATAGGCGTCATTTTCATCTTCTTGTAAAATATGATTTATTGTTTCCTGTGTTTGATTTGGGGATAAGTGGACCATTTTTTATTGAGATTCGCACATATGGTCTTGTATATATGTGAACTGGGACTCAGCCTTTGATTCTATATTGTGTGTGTAATAACAGTGTGATGTTGGCTCTCCTCATCAACACAAGAGCGTCTCTGTGCTGTAATGGCCTGTTGATGAGTACAGGGGCATTACGCATGTCCTCATGCAGATGTGCTCTGAATGAAACACTGGCGTCCCATTGTACTGCTGTAGTCAGTGAGGACTCCCTGCAGGCAGACAGCTCTTAAACAAAACACACAGATCAGATGTTCTGCAAATCGCCAATAAATTACAAACGGAAAAATAAATAGTTAAAACCCTTTTCAGATTCTCTTTTGGCAACAAGCCACCATCAGCAAATATGTGTATGTGTGTGTGTAAATATATACCCCCGGTTTCACAGACAAGGCTTAACCCTAGTCCTAGACTAAAATGTAAATCTGAGTTGTTTCAACTAAAAGAAACCTGCACTGACTGATCTTAAAACATGTCAGTGCCTTTGTTTTGTCTTAAGATGCACGCCAGTAATGCCTTTTTCTAAGGCATGTATAAAAAAAATAATTAAATGTCCTAATTGAACTATGGCCTAATTTGCTGCTTATTAATAGTTAACAAGGTAGTTGTTATTTTTTAGGTATTGAGTAGGATTAGGGATGTAGAATAAGGTATTAATATGTGCTTAATTAATGTGCACTAATAAATGGCTAATATTTCTAGTAATATGCATGCTAATACTAATAGGTGTAACTGTAATATAAAGCGTTACTGTAATTTATATATAAATTAGATAAATACAGATATACATTTAAATGTATATATTTTATAAACCTTATTTGCATAAACATTTCTATTATATTATACTATATTATATACATTACAAATGCATTCTGTATACTAATGTTACTTTACAAAATATATTGGTAACACTCTACAATAAGGTGTCATTTACTAATGTCAATAAGCACAATTTGTGATTTTAATTATGCATTAGAAAATGCTGAAATTAACATTAATATTTATAAATGCTGTAGAGGTATTGTTCTTTCTTAGTTTATGTTGGCTAATGTTGTTAACTAATGTTAAATAATTAACCTTATTGTAAAGTAGTACCAATATATTTTACATTAAGTATTTTATATCAAAGGAGCATTAAAAGCATGCACATTCAATAATGTCTGAAATACTGGTGTATTTTTGATGTCTGAAAAAACAAAACATATAACTCTTTCATTGAGCATTCCAATTAATATCAATCAAACTGCAGTTGGGTTATTTGAAAAAATGCAGCTAACTAACTAACACAATGAAAACATAATACCATAATAAAGACATGGGTTTTGCAAATGTAAAAAACAAAAAGCAAAAACTGAGTTTTTAGTTTAATCTGTTTTTGCAAATAAACTCTTCAAAGTGATTATGTAAAATACATAAAACACATAATGCATACAATTTTTGGAATGTAACATTTAAAAATATTATATGCATAACTTATTTAAATATATTTTTCAATATACAAAGTAAACACATCATTTTTATATATTAATATATAACATATATGAATAATAATTCTAATAATATTATAATTGTAAAAATTGTCTTTATTCCAGATCCTCTTGTTTGCGTTCCTGAAAGTGATCGAGGAAGGCAGTCACATGGTGATGATGGAGTGTCCCGAGACGGTCAACACGCTCCTGCACGAGTTCTTCCTCTGGGAACCGGACAATTCCAAAAAGGACACAGTTACCACGGTAACAGCCGACGAGGTCACGGCCGTCCAGACGCTTGCCGTCAGCACAGGGACGCCCAAGGTCAACAAGCCCCTTAACAAGTAACCTGATGGTTGATGTTTTCGGGGTAAACCAATCAGAAGGCTGTTGATGGCAGGCTGTCAAACCGTCACATTGGCTGAGGGCTGGTTTTTGGTCAGGAGGCCCGAGCGGGTGTTCAGACGGGGGTGAGAAAGATTCACCGGTTCGAAGAGACTCTCGAGCGATGAGGGAAAAGCAGCTGCTGGTTTTAAACCAACGATGGTGGTTTATGACATCACAACGCCTTTATTTCTCTATGCTACCTTTGGACAATATCTTTCTTTCTTGTGCTGTCTAAACAAAACGACTGGAGGTCCGTCCAGAGGATGTCCAAGTCCAGACGGGACTGAACTACAAGAGAGAGCAGGAGGATTTGGCGAGAAAAAACCCAAGAGAGTGTTTAAAGTCAACATGAAAGCCATTTTACTTCCATAACATGACAAGTACAAGTACAGTTACCAAAAACAGCAGTTGCTTTAAAAATAATAAGGACTTATTAATTGTGATTGGAAAATAACAGGCTTGTTTTCATGCTGACTTTAAAAGGACGCTTGTACAAAATCTGTGTTCACGTCATACTAGTACTAACACGCTTTAACGTCTTCCCTCATAAATCAAATCCACAGCTTGGAGTTGAAGTGGGATTGAAAACAGATGTATGAGACACCCGGTCCTGTTAAAACATCTTAAAAAGATAAGGTACTGTAAACGAACACACACATTTTACTTGAGTCAAAAAAAAAACAAAACAACAGATGTGAGTTCACATGAAGGATAAATGCAGGACGAGGAAATTTTATGCACTTGTTCGTCTCCTAGCAACTAGAAAGTCGGGTATTAGAACAAATGCAGGGTGAGAGAAAGAGATATAATGATGCTGCTGGCCACAACATGGCACAGTGCTGAGGAAAAACAGCATATAAGCTACAGAATCACAGAGCGGATTGCATACAAATCTGAATTTAATATTGAAATGATATTGTATCTAGTCATCAGGCTGATCCAATCATGTGCAATTATGCTCTACTGTACGAGGACAGAACGTCTGTCTATGCAAAGAATAACAGGGCTTCTGCACACATCTGGCAGGTTACCATGAAAACAGCTCGTCTGGAGACTGGAGATAATTAACAAAGACATCATGAGATCTCTGCAGGCTCCTGAAAGCGGTCAAACATCACAAATCAGAGCAGAGCAGCTGGAGAAACTGTCAGGTTTTTAGCTAACCTAAAGTCCCAGCGATCGTTTTTAAAACTGTCGTTGCTTGTAATTAACAATTAGGCTAAAAAGAGAAAGGCAATTCAAATGTCCTGATTTCAGAACTGCCTCAAAGAAAAAGAAAGTAATACTTTTATTCAGCAATGATCAAAGATATTTATTATGTATGGATTTTTATCCGTACAAATAAAAGCTGTGCTTTTGAACTTTCTTTAAATCAAAGTATCAGTTTCCACAAAACATAAATATTGGGCAGCATTTCAACATTTTCAGCATTGATAATAAAAAGAAGAGTAATAATGCAAAACAATTCAGGTTTGCATGTTTCTCCTGTATTTCAGGTCAAATAAATGCAGCCTTGGTGACTTTCAAAAACATTCAAAAGCTAGTGTAACTTGTTAATTCCCATTTCAACAACAACAACATAATTATGCATTACAACAATACAATTATCACTTATTTCTTACAATTCAGCTTCTAATAATAACTGAACACAAGTCCTACAGAAAGGTAATGTACACTTTTTTTGGACGTGCTGAGAAGAATGTGGACCTTTTTATGTGGATTTATTATACACTTGCTATGTGAATGATATAAGAATTGAAGATATCTAAAGGAAAAACTGGACTGAATTGTGAGTGAATGAGTTTGTCTACACTGATTAAAGCTGGATGCCGGTGTTTAACATCAATCCCAGTGTTGCCAGAGACAACCTTTTAGCATCTTATTATTACTAAGACTACTTAAGCCCTATGGGTGGCATCTGTGGCCTGCTGCCATTTGGCACAGACAGAAACCTCATCCTTTGTAAAAGCAAACAATGCATTTCAAGTGATGCACTTACTGTACTGATGCATCCAAGTCTGTGAAAGGTGACTGGATTTCACATTGTCTGAATAAGTTAAAAAAAATGGAATAAGTCACACTATTCTCATATTAACATGTGATGTATAAGTCCTGTTACTTGTTAATATTTTAGCATTCTAGTGCAGACTTCCACTGAAAGTGCATTACTGTATGTGTGTCGTTCCTTGTTTTTGCAAAAAGGATATGATAAACAATTCCACAGATGTTGCTCATTCAGCTTAAGTTGCACCAAGCCCAGAATATTTAATTAACGTTACTTGCATTGACAATTTCACTGTAATGCAACGCAGACTGACTTTCACACGATATGAATCTTATTGCAGCCACTCCTGTGAATTAGAAAACAAAAAACTGTGTTTTACTGCCTTTTTTTTAATTTGCGTAAATGAACAGTATATGCGTATCCCTTCTGGATTTATCTGGCCTTATCAAAGGGATAGAAAAGATTTCTCTGACATTTGATTGGAGGAAGGATCACTCATCGTTTTAGAGAGTTTGTGGCTACATGGTTTTAATATCACAAAGAAAGCATATCCCAAAAACGTCATGTCTACTAAGCATCACTATTTAGGATTGGCTGAGAAAAAATTCCACAGAGACTTTGTTAGGCCAGTATGTAACCACCTAGCAACCATGCAATACACCCTAGCAACCAAGTAGCAACATTCTAAAGAACTTAGAACACTCGGCGCTATCGCATAGCAACAGCCCTGGCAACCACCCATGTTGAGTTTACAATGTAACCGTTGTGTAACATTCTAGGTGGACGTTTGAAATCCTTGTTTCTAATTCACAGACGGGAGCAATAACACTTTTCTATGCTAATGAGAGTTCTGGCTTTCCTCTGAGTGCCTGGGAGTGGGTTTTCTGAAGAGACAAGAAACAATAAAATGAAATATAATAAACAAACAATACTGGCCAATACTGTTAAAAAACTGCCAAAGGGAGTGAAAACGAGTCAGATGGACTAATAAAAAAATGGAGCGCGTGAGAGAAGTGGGTTTGAGGGAGATGAATATTATCTACAGATGTTGAATGACAATAAAGACTGATGATGATGATGAAGAACTCTTCCTCTGGTCGTGTACTGATGTCAGTACCCCATTGTGAACATTGTGGTCAAATGTGTGTGTTGCATATATCTATTGGAAAGTACTATACCATGCACTGCCTGAAAATACGTGCATATAAAATGTAACGAAAACTATATGAAAATGTGATTAAAAAATGTTTTTATCTCCTTTTTTCCCCCTCCAAAACATCACGTTTTCTTTGTCACACACACAGATTTGAATTTCTATAATTTCACAGGCTTATTTTATATAAATGATAATAGATAAATTATAGTATAATATACTATAATAAATATAGTATAATATATCAAATGATTAATCGCACCCAATTTTTTTTATTTACATAATATATGAGTGTTTACAGTGTATATTTATTTTGTAAATACAAACATATGCATGTATATATTTACGAAAAATATGCTATGTTTATGTATTAAATATATTTATATATTATCTAAAATGTAATTATACAAATATACAAATGTATGTACATGTAAATATTCTCAAATATGCCCTGAGTTTGTATTTATAAATACATCATAAATAAACTGTGAACATACATATAGTTTGTAAAAAAAAAAATTATTTTGGATGCAATTAATCACGATTAATCTTTTGACAGCATTAATATTATATATATATATATATATGAAGCTAATATATTTGTAAAAAAGGCTTTTTAAAAAATTGCTAAATTTGTAAAAGGGTTGCATTTCATATTTGAATATCTCAATTATCATTCATTCTGATTTCACATTTTCAGATGATATGATTATATCTCTTTAAAATACTGGACAGTTGCAATCTCATCAAACAACCAGTAGATGGAGCTAAAGATACTAAAAATGTTGTTTCTGAACATTTTGAATGTAATATTAATGCAATATTATTGTACCTAGTTGAATGCATTGGTTTGAAGTACATTTTTAAAAAAATATTTCAATGATTTAAAAATCCTAAAATGGTTACAATCAGGTTTAGGTATCCTACACTAGCTAAAGAAATGCCCTGTCCTGGATAAGTGTTCTGTTATAAACAAATACACACATTTCTGAGCAGCACTCAGGAAGTCCTGAATCAAGGAAAAGGACCAAATATTTACTCTGTGCTGCTTCACAGCCTCTATCACCATGGAAACCAGTATAGAAAGCTTTCATAACATCATGTGACTCGTGGGTCACATGACAGTCCCACCCTGCATGTATATTTTCATAAACCTTTACTGAGAAGTCAAATTTCTGTGTAGTCTGTCTGTCTGAGGCACCAATTATGATATGGACATATGGTGCAAGCGATTCATCTTCATACAGTATTTTAGTTGCTCGAAAGCATCTGGTGGTTTAAATGACTTGAAATGAGGTTTGAGAGAAAAACCCTGCGTTTTCAACATAATTCACAAAAGGAAATACATGTTGATTCAAACCTAAAACCAAGGAGGAATCATTTTCTCCACGAGGTTGTGGTTTGAATCACCGTAATTGGTTGCATGATTTGACGAGACATGTTTATAACATCTGGTTATTTTGAAAATACTTCTGACAATTAAAAATACCTAATTACAACTCTCCCATTGGGAATCCATGTAAAGTTCCGTCAGAACGAACGGAAAAAGAAGGACAGTGAAAGCCAAATGTATACTTTGGTGTCATTTTTGAGCTTAAAATATATTAAACAATCAGTTCAAAGTTATGCTATGGAAATATATATTCAGGGCTTTTGGGCAGTTCATTAGCATTTATTCATTTTAATAGCACCGTGAATGAAATGATTAAATAAAACGTAAAATAAAAGTTAGAAAAATAAATACAGTATATACAGATATAATCGAACACACACACACACCTATATAATTTTTTGTTTAATAAATGTAATGTATTAGTTAATAAACAGATCAAGGATTAAATAGTGTATATATATATATATATAACATACACATTATATATATTTCTATATATAAATTCTTTCTATTAAATATATTAATTTCTACTATATTTTATTACATTTATTATAAATTAAACAAATGGAGCTAGCAACAAATTTATGTTAATATAAATAATAAACAAACTAAATTAATTAAATATAGAAGTTGCAGTTATAATTCTGGAATTACAGTATGTAAAAAAAAATTAAATAAATAAGATGGACAACAGATTTAATAGTCAGGTGTATTGAGAAAAAAAAGAAAAGAAAATAATTAATAAAAATGACACAATAAATAGAAATACATTTCCCCATCATTGTCTATGTGGTCAAAAAAACAATACATAATTTTCCTAAGGTTATTCTAATTATAACAGATACCATTTAAATAAAATAGATGGGCAGCATTTCTGTTTGATTTCTGAATAGCACACAACTATGATTTATTTTGATTTGACATCATCTAATAACATACATGACTGACAGGAGTCACAGGACACTGATCACCCTCTGACACTGGGACGAACGGGATTTCATTTGTAAACTCAGTCCAGCTCTGTCAGCCGTCATGATGCATCACTGTGATTCTGCACATCACATCCAGCAATGAAACACATCATAAACCTTGGGCAAGGGTTTGGTGCAGGGAAGAACAGTCCCATCAGACTAAATGACTGATTTCACCCATAATAAAATCTGCTAAATAAAGTCTTCTGCAAACACACACACACACACATCTGGATGTGATTTCACCGGCGTTTCCTCATATCTTTCGCTGAATGGCTTGTGTCCACTGCAGTTTTGTTTTATTCAACTGGCGGGTGATAAAAAGAAAAATCAGATCTGGATTTTTTAAAATTATTTATTTGAAGAGAGAAACCCATAAAAACATTCAGGCATGTTTTTTCCCCTGATTAAAATCAAATCTATTGTAGAATTCTCGTCATTTAACTCCTAGAAACAAATGGATAACTGGGATTAATTTGTCCACACACTAAAACAATTTTACCTCTCTAAAAAGTAAAGAGAAAAAATGGGAAACAAATTATTGTTTTGTTGTTAAAAGTAAACATTTTGAAGATTTTTACTAGAAAACACTGTTTCAGTCTTTTTATTCAATGTGTCACTTGCAGATTCTTTGTTATTATTTGTTAAATTTACTAGTAATTTGTTTTAAAATAAATGTTTTTTAATCTCTTTTCTACTGCTTTAAAATAAATAGATTAAAAATACAATCAATAAAAATAAAAAATAAAAAATAAAAACCTCAAATATAAAATTCACAAGTTAGAGAAAAGCAGTCCGAATTCTCAGTTTGTCAAAACTTTTATTTTTTGTATTCCAAGACAGAAACAAGCTTTACTGAATCACTCCCCTAAAGATCTTACCAAAACCATATGCTATATAATTTTTCCCATGCAACACAAGAAAATAACCTTTTTGGAGAATTTTCACAAAGCTGTTCGCTCGCACATCCAGTTTTCCCATGCCGTAACCAAAACCTCGCTCTCAAGCCTCACCTTCACACCAACAGGTTCAACTCAACACAAACACACTCGAGTCAGACACGGCAACAGGTCAGGACACATGTCAAACATCTGAGGTCCCCCGTTACAATAACAAAACTCAAAGCTCTCGCGTTTCAGCGGGACACAGCCAGGGAAGGAGCCAGAGCAGAGGGAGTCGATTCCAAATGTCTGATTGTATACGAAACAAATAAACAAACGCACTCAGAATCTGGTTCTGGAACGAAAACCACAACTCTAACGCACATACTTGGTTTCAGATCATTGGTTCTTTTCAGGACAACTATCATCGCTGATCAAACCCGAATATCCAGTCAGGGGGGTCTGTGGCCATCTTCATGAAATCGAACATCTAGATTCATACTCCGAGGGCAAATACAATAATACTTTGCTTTTCCAATCCATTGCGACAATAAAATTGCGGTGCGGGAAATAGAGCGCGGCAGAGAGCGAAAGTCGTTTTCTCCACTGGGATTTCTAAACAATCGTCAATAGAGTTCTGAGGCTCAAACCCAACCAAACCCAGGATGAATCACAACACGACAAACATTGACATGAAAGAAAACAAAAAGTATATGAAAAAGATGCAATGTCTTTTATGAGTGAATTTACTCACAGGAAAATTACATCATAGCCTTCACTAGCGATTATCGTGAGCAGTGATGTCAAAGACAGCAGACAAGGAAAAATAGAGTTCATTTTATACAGTAAGATTTTTTCAATTTGTTTATAAAGATGAATTATTGAATTTCCATCAAAGCGTACTGCTCCTTTTGAGTATGACTGATGTAGTAAGATGCCACCCGCCTGTTTGAAAACAAATAACCTGCTCAAAAATTCACTCAGGCCATCCAAGATGTACACGCAATTTGTTTATTCATTGGAACAAATTTGGAAGAATGCATTCCATCACATGCTCACCAACGGATACATTGCAGTGAATGGGTGCCGTCAGAATGAGAGTCCAAACAGCTTAAAAAAATTAATCACAATAATCCACACCACTCAAATCCATCCAATAACTACACGTTTGTAAGAAACAAATCAAATGAAATGTTTTTGGGTTTCTTTTTACCTTCAAACTGTTGCTTCTGGCTGAAATATGAGTCATCTTTGCTGTCTGAATCAGGTGAGAAATCTGCAGAGACCAACAAACACACAGCTTTTGGTTTCTCCAGATGTTTACTAATGGACTGGAGTGGTGTGGATTACTTATTGTTATGTTTTTATCAGCTGTTTGGACTCTCATTCTGATGGCACCCATTCACTGCAGAGCATCCATTGCTGAGCAAGTGATACATTTCTCCAAATCTGATGAAGAAAAGGCTGAAACAGCCTGAAGGCTTGTACACACAGAATATCGTCAGCGTTTTTCGCTGTTTATACCCAAGCAATTTTCACTGACGACGAGCTGACGTCACTTAATGAAAGACAGAAATACCCAAGGTGGCGCTGCTTCTAACACTCGCTTGTAACACAGAAGAAGAAGGGAGCCAGAAGATGTGCTTGTCAAAACCATTCACAAAGACGCGTTCTTTGTTAACTGGCAAAAAACAGATATTTCAAGCAGCAGCTCCAGTGATGAAGAAATTATTGTAATATAGCTCTTTTTTAGACCAGCAGCTCTATATTCATCTTGCCTTGGTGCATCTTCTTCATCTACTTAACTTGTGTGCTCGGCAAGACCGTTTTGTGCTTGAGTGCCACCAAGCCATGTACTGTAGCTTCAGCAGCTCCAGGCACTCGAACAAAAGCAGCAATCTCATTGGTCAGCCAGTTTTTAACGCGCTGTGTCAAACCAAAAATAAATAAATAAAAGAGAACAAGGCAGGGTTTTTTAAATGACACTTTTATGCTTCACGTTTCACGCTTCGGTGTGCACACTCACATTGGCGCCCACAAGCAAGTGTGCTGCACGAGTCTTGAAAAGTGAAGCCATTGCATCTCGATTGCCCCCAGGTGACTGGCTGCAGTAACCCCGCCCTCCCCATGTAATTTAATGGGACGTGAAACAAACTAAATCAAATTACACTTCAAATAATTTTTTTCCCCCCATCATTTTAGGTAGTTTATATCATGCTGATGTGTGTTCAAGTGTTCATTTTTCTAACAAGTTATCTTTAAACTAGTGATTTGATGCTATAAACGGGGTGTGGTGTCATGATTGTGAGTTTGTGATTGGGTCTGCAAGAGTTTGGGCGGGACTTTGATTCTGCGTTTCCACCTCACGATCTCTACTGTGCAGACTCTGGCTCCAAATGACCTCGTTTTCACAAAATGTCAGCGGCCATACTGAGCATCTTTTGGCTTTACTTTCTATAGTGGTAGGAAGTGGAGTCACGTCATCCATCTTTTTAACAGTTTATGGTCAACAAGGCGTTAAACGTCTCACCCGATAATCGTCCCGGTGTGTATGAACCTTGAGGGTGAGAACATTTTTGGCAAAGTTTTGTTTTTAGGTAAACTATTCCTACTCCACTGCTTTATATCTGCAGTTTTAGAGTTAACTAGTCAATGCTCACTCATACAGCTTATGTAATCAATGTGTGTTAATAGCAGCACGTTTGCTCCTGATCTCACCCGCATTACCTGATAAAGCTCAAATGAGAAGTTTGCAAGCTAATTAAAGCCTCTATAACAGATTAAGCCTGGCGTGCAGATTTAGAGAGCACTAACTTTGCCTCATCCGAGTTACCTAATTTTCCTTGCTCAGACCGGCTGATGAAATCGGTGTAAACTGTCAGAGATACTCAAGCTACACGACATAGCTGACAGATATTTTCCCGTTAATAGACATTTCCAAGCCAAACTAGCTAAAGGCCTTCAAAGGGAATGAAAACAGACATTTATCAGCTGCATGATTCCTGATCATCAACATGTCATGGAGAGTATAAATGCATGTGAACGTCTATTATTATTCTTCTGTGTTCTTCTTATATATAAATATTCTGGGATCAATATTTTGTTTGTTTAAATATTTTTATCCAGCAAATATACATTAAACTGATCAAAACAGACCGTACAGACATTTATATCAGACTTTCTATTAATCAAAGAATCTTGTACTACAGTTTCCAGAATCAGAAATGTTTTTTTAGCAGCAAATCAGCATATTAGAATGATTTTTTTTTTTTTTTTTTGTGGTTAGTGGATGATGTTGATAGTTAGTTAATGTGATTCTTTACACCTGTGTGAGCATGAGAAAAACAGACTTCATAAATCCACTAAAAATCACCAAAACACCAGCTGATACACACACAACGAGACGGCAAAAATGAAGAACAGCGAAGTTAAAGTGGCTTACATGTCCAAATACTGTAGTTAATTCTGCAGTCTGTAAACAGAAACATAATAATGATGTAATCTCTGGACTGGATGTCATTTGCTGAGGATTTCCTGCTATCATTACATCAGAAAGTCTGTCATCTCAACATCACGTGACTCCGCTGGAAGCCTTTTTGGGGGTTCCAGTGAAGAGCGCTTCAGCTTGAAATTCATCTCTATGGTCTTGGTTTACTTGTGTTTAGTAATTCACCATAGCGGCTTAGCGAGAAGAAAAACAGGCTGCCGTGCAGATAAAGGCACAGATGAACAGCTTTGTTTGACACAAAAGCACAAGAGAGGGTTTGACAGCTTCCACAGAACTGTGAAAGTGTTTGAACTTACACATTATAATGTTGGGTGTGCGTTTATCTGTAAAGAAAAAAGCGAAACAAAAAATGTGTTGTGGTCGGGGACAAAATGTTCCAATCTTTTTTCTTGGGACTGACAAAATGGATTGAATGAAATTAAAGCTTAATAAGTCAAAAGGACTGAAAATGGATTTTCAAGCATCAAAAACAATAAAAGTTGAATACAGTGCGAAGTATAAATGTAGTTAGTTAGAATGTGTGCTGTATAATTGCTGAGAAAATATAATGACTACCAGTGTTGGGGGTAACGCATTACAAGTAACACGAGTTGCGTAATAATATTACTTTTTTCAAGTAACTAGTAAAGTAA
>JAUCMR010000158.1:97557-107870 GCA_032357425.1 Enteromius argenteus | reverse complement strand
ATACACATACACACACACCTTTTTTGCATTGGTTTCTAAAAGAATCATACTGACTTTATTTTGCTTATAATAAAATCTACAAACTCTGCTGATTCAACACCCAGGTGGTCCATGATTCAGTTTGTTTACTCTGGTATGGCTTGCAATTGCTAAAGCAATCCATCTTAACTCACAGGAATAAACTGCTATGATGACATAATTTAGATATTTACAGTGAGTATTTCAAAAGGTAGATGCTATTTAGATTCCATACAAATAGTGGTAGATACCATTTGCACCAAGTACAGGCAGCCAAGTGCAAATAGTCACACAGTGTAAACATAAGTAATATTCTACTTGTACTAATGGTAAACAAAAAAGAGAAGAAAAAAGAAAGAGTAAAAAATGTATAATGCACGGTAACACTTTATTTCGATAGTCCACTTTAGACAACCTAAACTGTCTGCTTAACTTCTAACACTGACTTTATTTTGTTGGGTCCACAACATACTACATACTGATTATCATTAACTTTACTAGTATGTCAATTTATTTTACTAACCCTAAACCTACCTAACAGTCTACGCTGAGAGTTAGTAGACATGTAGTTGCAAATTAATATTTAATTGACATGTAGTTACAAAGTTACTTATAGTCGTAGAATGTCTAAAATGGACTATCAAAATAAAGTGTAATAACCTAATTCACTTCTCTCTTTTTGCAAGAGACAAAAGTGTCATGCTGCATGTAAAAAGTGAATAATTGCATAACAATTAATTTTTTTAAACATTATTCAACTATATTAAAGCATCTTAAATAATAAACTAAATGAAATATCTTGCATAATTAAAAATTTAAGTAATTAAAAGTAATTTACATGACTCTCTCTGAGGCTTGTCTGGCAGGATAAGTGTGAGTTATATGGACTGTCCCACATTACAGGTGTCGAGCCTGTGGTGTGCAGTAGGTGTTTAAAGACCTGAGGATGCTCAAAACCCGGAGTTCATTGTGCCCTGGTTTTGAGCATCCTCAGGCCCCGTCCTGTGAGAGAGGGGGAGATCCAAGACTGTGCCGCGAGTGATTAGAGTCTATGGTAATCCGACCCATCCAGTGATCATTGTGCTGGTAGAGGAGGAGTCTCACACACAGGGAGGAGAAAGACTGACAGGAACCAAGGGGAGTTCTCCATGCGCACACCCCTAAAAACATACACACGCAAACTCCTGCTCTCACACATCGCTTTACACACAGGCAGGGATCTTACGCACGAAGGACTTTGCATGAGAGGACATCAAACCAGGATCTGGACAGCCTGTAATCTTCACATGGCACATGGTAAGTCTGGAAGCACTGAAGGAACTAGCTTAGACACTATAAGTACCTTATAAACAGATCGCAGTGAGGTTTGTCTCAAAATTATATTTAATTTGGGTTGACAGCAAGTCAATAAATATACGGTTTTATGGATTGTTAGAATGTTGTAAATTAATTTCAGACTAAACCACAAAGAGCTTGTCGCATTTAGTCTTAAATTTGGTCAGTCTACATTGGTCTTAACACTACATGAGGGTGAAGATCTGGAACAAATTAAGGTTTACTAAAAATTTGTTGGCTTCACGTAACAGCTCTATTGCGAAAACCATAGTGAACCGCTGTGCTGTCTATAGGCATCTTAACTGAGAGGAACTTCATAAGGGATTGATTTGAAATGCTCTGCATCGGGACTAACTCTAGAAATAGTGCTCCGCATGAGGCTTGATTTTTAAAGAGTCTGTGTGTTTACAAGCTACCAAACATGCATGGGAACTGAATTCAATACTCCATTGATAGGGAAAAGGCTTAAATTGATCGTTTTCGCACATCCACCTGCTTCCCCATTAAGGATCTATTTATCACGCTGCTGTCTTTAACCAAGTGCACAGAGTTTATTCTGCCAATTTGGACTGTGTGTTTCAGATCTGGGATCCTAAAAACGGACAGAAACCACCTGAACCCAACACGCAGGATCATTTCCAAACTGATTTACATTGCAAAGCCGCAATCTACTCGTCTCGGACTTGCGTAACCAGCTATGTCAAAGGATGAGGAAATTCCGAGCCCACCTCCAGAGTGGCCGGAAGAAATTTTAATGTAAACATAAATCGGAAAAGCCTGGAGGAGAAGTCATCATGAGAAGGAATCTCTAGGACACTGGGAGAGTGCTTAATAACCAACCTGCAGAAGGCTCTCGACGTTGACTCGTTCTATGGATATACGGTCTGGATGGACACTTCCAATCCTGCCTCCATGAGGGATTTGTCCTCCCCTCCTGTTGCCTGAGGTCAAGCCAACACAACGCCACCTTGATAAGTCTGGCTTAGCTGGCCACTTGGTAAGGACACATCTTCTTTTGTTAGCATAAGCTGCTACTTACAGCCGGGGTGTTAAACACTGCAGATCGCCAGATTCAGGAAGCGCCGCTGTGCCAGAGCGCATAGATCACAATTAGTAAACAGGTTGTTACATTAACTGAATCAAGATGCTGACATTTTCCGCACTTGGGGAAGTCGTATCCTCGATAAGAAATCTTGATCTTATATTGTTTTATCAGATGCATTAGACATAAAAAGGAAATCCCTGGTTGGTGTTTTTTACATTAAACCACAACATAGTCCCCTAGGAGAACCTTTGATTCCTGTCCTAGACCTTCAGGCCATCATCCATCACTTACAGTCCATTTGAGTTCAGCAAGCTTGACAGTCTTTTTTAAACCCATACCTTTGCAAAGCGGATCTCTGTCGGGCCAGATATAGAGGTATTTATGGGTAGTTCGAAGTAAACCAGGTTAGAGAAGTTTCCAAAGAGAATCTGTTGGTATTTAGGAACTCCATTTGGGTTAATCCGCATTTACTCTTGTGAGGTCCCAAATATGCACTGGTAGAGATTCTTATTGAAGACTGTGATTGTTCACTTTTATATTCAGAAAGGCTGATACATAGCAGCTGACCTGTAGAGATGGCCTAATCATACTCGTCTATTGGATCTGGTGCATTTTGAGGTGCCAAAGGCATGGCAGGTTAAGCTTATATTCACTTGAGCCTTTCAACTCCCATCACCTGGGATTCAATCGGGCTTAGTTTGCAAGCCCGATGAAGGTCTGCACTGTAAAAATCGATGCTTTCGCCCACACTCTTTCCCTTCGACCTCAGAGGGAACTCTGGAAATCGGCTTGCAGGTGCATCCATTGGAAACACGACCCTGAGCTTTGACACATTTCATTTTGATCCCTTCGCATTTTTCAGGATAGAAGATCTTGGATGGGTGCGTTTGTTTTCTCTGCCTGTCCTGCTCCGACACGCTCAGAGCAAGCTGCATTCAAGTGTGCCAGTCGCTAATCATCAGGACGTTTAAAATGCCATCACGCACAATAGCACCAGGGTTTTATTTAAGTGCGATCTGCTCTTCGGCACGCAGAACTGTCTGGACTGAAGCGAACTTCAGCATTGGCTTGCGAAAGCAAACATTCGTGGCATTCAATCCAGACCGTAAAATTCCACGATGCAACTGATTTACGGTTTACAGATTTGACTATCCATTTGTAATATCTGAAAACACAGCTGTTGCCAAACAAAAAACAACAACTCTGGAAGCTCTAAATCATGCATGCGTGATTAAAACAGTGTTAAATACATTGCGGTTTTGCATGCATTAGTCAGGATGGGATATGCAAAGGTCACGTCCTTTTCGGCTATTGATCACTAGAGCGACGCACATGTGCATGTGCATCTGGGCTTTTATTCCTGTCAGATGTTCCAGTCTTTCCCCTACACGAGGTACATTTTTACTACCAGCCACAAAAAATAAAGGGGGTGAAAGATGGCAGGAAATGCACTCGGAGCGTTCACACAGAGTGGTCGAAATGAACCTGTAACCTTGGGAAGCTCGGTTATATGATGATATCAAATTCCTGACGCAGTAAATCCTCAGTGGAACCACAAATTAAACCTCAGAACTAAACTGTTGACAGGGCCCACACGGAAACTCTATAGGGCTGAATGTCTGTCAGTCACAAACTACTACATATGCCCTGTCCTCTGTGTGTTTGTCTAGTGAATAAAACAGGAATATTGGATATGCTATATAAATAGCTACTAATACCAGCTGTATGAAGATATTTACCCTCATGTCATTCCAACTTCTAGTTTGTGGTAAAAACAACATTGGAGCCTGTTGAATCTCATTAAACAGACTTTATATAGTTATATATAAGGGTGTGTAGATGTGTAGGTAAACTGTCACTGTCCCCACATTTTACTTAATATAAATTAAGTACTTAATATAAATCTGCTACATCGAATTTTCCAGACTTTCCTCTAAAAACAAGTACAGAAAATGCAAAGACGGTCTTAAAGATGCAAAACAGCGCCAATAGCTTATGGATAGTTCACCAAAAAGGTAAAATATTCACTCGCATTTAACTAATTTAACATTCTTTTCTGCTGATAGGAAAAGATCATATTTTAAAGTTAGGGTAAAACAACATTAGACTGAATAGAATTAAGGTGACTTTTTTTTCTTTTGTGTTCATACAGATTTGGAAAGGTATCGATCAAATCAAATCAATTGCAAAAAAGCCATACATTGTATATATAAATCTACAGTGAATTCTGCTGATTTCTTCAAATCTGCAGAGGAAAAAAGAGTCTTAAAATTACAAAACAGGGCTACTGAAACACTGAGAACTTCAAATCAGATTTAAGAGATATTTGTCACACACATAATACCCATAGAAATCAAATTCTATGCCATAAAAAGAAATATAAAACACTTGAAAGGGAGTTTAAATTGCACTGCTTATAAATGAAATTGGCAAAAGACCCAAAAATGAAATAAAAACAAGGTAAAATGTTGGACAGAAGTTAAGTACTGTTTATCCTTGTGTAGCAGGTCCAACTCTGTCCATAAGAGACATCAAGCTGAGGACAACAGGTCAGGTTCAAACCACCTCCATTTATTGGCTCTGGAAGAACATATGGGACATAATATCCGTTGCCCTAACCTCCTCCCACATTATACACAATATTGACTGAGAAAAGTGAGAAGAAAACATGTGCATCTTGCCTTGCCAGAATCTATTTTCACTGATGTATTACAACAATTATGTTTAAAATTATATACACATTAAAGCGAATAAAAAGACGCTACCATAAGTATATATATAATAGGAAAAAAAGAAATTAAAATGACTTGTTGAATATTCGTCACTCTGCACATACTAATAATAATTCCCTAATAACAGAATTATACTCTGTAGAACCACCAAACCAGTGCAAACATTGGATGTAAAGCAATAAAATGTATTAGAGAATAAGAGAAGTTAACTTGACACTTAAATGTGACACCTCATCAGAGGAATCTAATATTATATGAACACGTGCATCTTGCCTCATCAGCGTCTTAATTTTGTGGTCTGGTCTAATGTAACTCCTGCATTCTCCAAAGGCACCGATAAGTTTCACAACACATTAGATGAATGTGATAGACACATGCCACAAGCCAAATTCAAACCCACATCACCTGCATAAGCACCTTGGCACAATGTTCTGAAGCATGTGCAATAATTGAGCAATTATTTTCCTGTTGAAGCATCTGCCAGGGTTGTGCAAAATGTATGAGTGTGAATTTAAACTGGCCAAAACAAACGGGAAATTGAATGGGATGAAATTTGTAAAAAAAAAAAAAAAAAATGAAATTTGTGAGAGAAGGTTACTTATATGAATAGGGATGAATAGGGATGAATAGGGATGTAACGATTCACTCAATTCATGATTAGTTTCGATTCATGATTTTCAATTCGAACAAAATGAAATTTAAGACTAATTAGAAATTAAATGTGTTCTTTTTATAATTGTTTGGGCGTTTCTTTGGGAAACTGAAATCTAACACTATAATAATATCCTAATATAGCACTTGCATGTTATTCAGGACTCTAGACTAACTTTTTGCACTTTTTTCCAGCACAAAAGTTAGGTGCACAGAAATTTTCATATAGGCAATATTGCCTTGTAAATACACACCTTTTTTTAAGTTCAAGTCCACCAATGTTATTCGACTGTGTTCTGTTTGGGGTGCAACTATGGTCTCAATTGAATTCAATGAAATTAATGACCATAGCTAACGATGGTTTTGTGAAATGCACCCCTGGTTTGTTTTGCCAGTGAAAATTGTTATTATGATTGATCAGATCGCCTGTCAATCAAACTCCTGGCAAACAGGCCAATTGAAACCACAAGAATTTACTGAATTGCAATTCTAATAATACAGCAAAGGTAATGCACTTTGCAAAAGTGTTTTTTAACCATAGAAGACAAACATTTTAACAGGTAGCAAATCTACAGCCTATAAGCCTTGAAACATTAAGGACTATTAAGCCTTTTTAAAACTTTCAAACAAGGCTTTTTAATCCTTTCTATTCAAAACTCACATTAATTCCTTGCATTGCACAAAATGAACTGATTACACTATAATTGAAAAGGCATTCTCTGTTCTCCTGAATAGCGTATGATCTTTACACTGTCAAAACGCACAATGTTTCAGCCTCTTCTCGTACATATATGCATCGTTCAGCGTAACGTATTGAAGTGTTAGTTCCAGGGTCATGGTCCGATATTACACCCGTTCACAGGTTCAGTACGTGACAGCTGTTATGTTTCAGACATAGCATCCACACATGGACTGGCTGACCTCCAAATACACAAACTAAATGCTAAATGGTGTCTTTCACAGCTGTCGACTAACACTTCCAGTAAACATGCGATTTCTAAGAGCAGATGCTCAGAGCCTTTGTCAGTGTTTATAGCATATTTTGAAATTGAGCCCGAATGTGACATCATGTTTAGTTTATATGCAACATTTAGGGTCAGCAGATGATAGGACACATTGGCATAATAACTGATAACATAGCATGCTAACTGCTCTTCTGTTTAAATACGCATTTAGAAATTAAATACACAGAGACAAGCAAACTGTTTTCAACAATAGATGTTGAAATAGTTGATTATGCAGTCTAGTTATGTAACCACTGGCAGATTTGTAAGTGACCCACTTCAACCACTGCAAACATTTCATATACAGAAGCCCGTATAAAGTATCTGGACACTTTTAGAAGCAATTAGTCAGACGAAAAAAGGTTTTAATGTGATTGCATTAGAAAATACCATATCAAAGCAAGTATTTCAAATGCGGCATGATCTTTTCTTGAAACTAAACTTTCTTTTTTCCATTTTTGAAAGCTCAGTGTGTTTGAATCAGCTGGTGTTTTGGTCATTTTAGGGTTCACAGAATCACATTATCTTTCAAGTAACCATAAACAAACAAAATACTCTTTATTTTTAATACTACATCTATAATTTTGTCAAATGTGACACCCATTCGTCACATTACATGAAGTCAACCACAGGTATGACTGAATCTAATGAAGGGGTTGGGAGTTGAGGTGTGACAAGTTTGACTGAATATTTTATATTCATTTATATTTATTTGAGATACTCATGTCAGACAAGGCCAAGAATGAGCAGTCCAGAAATAAAGTCAGAATCATTATATATAGATGAGCTACTAATACCAAAACTTTAATTAGCCCACAAAGAATCTTTAAATAAACTTCAGCCTAGCAAACATGCACTGAAAAAAGTGGTGTAGGATTTACTTTCATTCAGTAAAAACTGCTAGTTAATTTCAGGAAACGGTAAGTAGGACTTTGAATTAAAACATTTTGAAGTAGAAAACCTATTAAAAAAGCCAAGTAACACATTGAATTGAACGTTTTAAGTAGAAAAAGTATTTGTAAAACATACTCCAATAATAATAATATATATATATACTGTTTATATATTACATCAAATGAAATGAAACAAAATAAATATTAAAAAGCTTTAAAAATTATATAATGGACATAAATTGTTAAATAAACAATTATATTTTTATGTTTTCATGCATTTAATTGTTTATTTTGTCCCTGGTTAGTATTTTAGTATGGACTTAAAAATACATTATAACAACCAAAGAAAATCACAGTAATAAAGTAAAAAATAATATAAAGTAGTGCTGCAAAACGATTAATCGCATTCCAAAATAAAGGTTTTTATTTACATTATATATCTGTGTGTACTGTGTATATTTATTATGTATATATTTATATTCATATAATTTATATTATATATAAGTATTTAATATATAAATGTAACATTTTTCTTAAATACTGTACACACATGAATGTTGGTGTATTTATGCATACATAATAAATATACACAATACACACACACATATGTGAACAAACACTTTTATTTTGGATGCGATTAATTGTTTGACAGCACTACTATAAAGACAAGTATTTCAGAGTAAATCCAAAGCCATTAAGTTTACAGAGTCTGTGTGTGTGTGTGTGTGTGTGAGAATCCAACGGATGAGGTGAGATTAGCCTGGCCGGCTGCTTCCACACCCCGCGAGCCAATCCCAGGTGTTAGCCCACGTGACGCTAGATAAAGCAGGCCGCATTAGTGCTAATCCCAGCCTGATCTTTGGAGTGTGTTCCTGCCCCCCTTCTGCCACCCAGCCACCCTGTGATGGACCCGAGCGGTGCGAGGCCTTCATCCAAACCGCTGAAGTCACCAAAGTTTTATGCACATGTGCTTTTCAATGAAGAGCGTAAAGTAGGTGTCAGGCTTCATCAGAACTGATCAAGTATTAAGTGGCTTCACCTTTCACCCTGGGTTCACAGGGTTCTTATACACTCAAAAAAAAAGTATTCCCCAACACTGTTCAGTTTATTAAAAAATATATATTTTTCCATTTAACACCATTATGTTTGATTCCATATTTAAACAACTGCATTGTGTTAAACGGACTTGAAACAGTTATGTTTTGTTTCAACTCAATATTTTCATTTTCATTTTTGATGATTTTACTTGTGTAATTAGGAAGTGGATTTCCCCTTCCCATCATGCTTTGCACAGGGCTGGATAAGGATAGTAAATGTTGAAATAAAATTTTATTTTAGGCATTTTTATTAAGATGATAAAACTGGGAGACTTGCCTTCAATTAAACTTAGTTCATCCAATGAATAAATGAAGGTAATTGGAAAGGCCTGGACAAGTCAGATCTATTTTCTACACTGTAAAAAAATAAAAAAGATTATTGAAGTATGTTTTAAAATGTTTTAGTTTTAGTTTCAAAGTGTTACTTGGGGTTTCTTTGTAACTTTTGGTAAAATGTTAGCCATTTGTAAATGAAACCCTCTTATACACAAAATTATTTCTGATCTATATCAGATCTTACCGTAATTTTTAATTTAAAAGTAAAAGTAAAAAAAATAATAATCTCCCCAGCTTACAGCAAAAGTTCTAAGAAGGTTTTGCTAACAGTCCCATTAAGGTTTAAAAATATTGTTTCTAAATATACTCTGAACATTCAAAATGCAATTTTTTTTATTTTAAGTTTTAAAAAGTTGGTTTTCTTATTTATGCAAACATTACCAAAAACATTGAGGAAACGTTCAATTTTAAAAGTATTATAGAAACGTTACTAGGAATGTTCTCTGAACTTAGTTAATAGTGATTAACACAACACAACATTAGACGTTCATCCAAATTAAAATGTTTCCCCCCAAAAAAATTTTAAATGATGTTTAAATAAAACATTTTTAGGTTAACATTCAACTGATTCCTGTTAGCTGTGTCTATGAAAAAAAAAAAACATTTAAAAAATCTTCAAAAACAACAACTAGGTCAAAAATAACAGTGGAAAAGTGATGGAAATTCAAATGATGTTGCCAATGTTTTAGATAGCATTCAAGTTTCAGTACATTTACTGGAAATTAAGCATGTGTGACAAACCACCAGAGTTCTGGAAAGTTTCTCACTTGAATTCGAACATGAGAACCTTTCCAGAAACTTGTTCAGGAAACAGGTAGTTTGTCACACTCTGTGTTTTCTAATCATTTACAATTACCAGTAGAAAACTTTAGACACACATGCGGTCGTATAAATTACAGCTGGGTGTGTTAAAAATGACAACAGCGAATGTGGGTCTATGGGTGGGCGGTACGAGCAAAACCTCATATCACAGCATGTGTTATATCATATGACATTAACAATATAAATCACAACATTGTTTTTGGCGGTAACACTACACATAATGGTTTATGTATTAAATAACCATCCGGCTATTATGGATATTTCTGTATAATACAGTGAATTAAATATATAACCATTTTATTTTGGTTTGTGTCCATGCAGTTGTAAATATCAGATTATTTACAACAAATGAACGATATAAAGACTGATATCACTGCAAA
>JAUCMR010000158.1:72155-90154 GCA_032357425.1 Enteromius argenteus | reverse complement strand
ACAGTAAGATTTGTAATATTTTTTAAAGATGTTTCTTATGTTCATCAAGGCTGCATTTATTTGATCAAAAATACAGGGAAAAAAGAAATATAGCAAAATATTGTTACCATTTAAAATAATGGGTTTCTATTTTAATATACTGTAAAATATAATTGATTTCTGTGATGCAAAGCTAAATTTCCATCAGTCATTACTCCAGTCTAAATCATTCTAATATGCTGATTTATTATTAGAATTATCAATGTTGGCAAAGTTGTGATGGCAAATATTTTTTTTATATTTTTAAAAAACATCTTTTAAAAAAATATAAAAAAATTTACCAAACTTTTGACTGGTAGTGTATATATGAATAAAAAACCTGAATGAAATGATATATAGGCCTACTTATTATAATTTACATTTATAGACACAAACATATAGAGTGCAATAAAGTTTTCTTTCCAATAGTCTGAAACAACTTGAAACTGACACCTTTGGTGTCTTGCCTTAAACTCCTAAGGTACAGTGAACATTTTGTTGATGTGCTGAAAGTTTAGTTTTAGTTTTAACAAAATTTAGTTTATGGTCAACAACATTTTTCACAGCTTTTCTTCAAACCCTTTATACACTATGCTGAAATGGCTGCTTGAACAGTGTGTACTTTCATGCAAAAGCAATTTTCTAAAAACACACCCGGACTGACTCGTAAAGACTGCTAAGAAAAGCAGGCCTATTCTCATCTTACATATAGAGCAGTGTTTCTCAACCTGGTACACGTTTTGGATATATCCCTTAGCTGACACCCAACTTGGTGTCTCTAATAAATGGAATCAGGTGTGTTTTTGATCAGAAAAAACACACAAAATGTGCACTGTATTGCAGGGCCTGGGTTGGAGTAGCAAAAGGTCAGTGCGAAAATTCTCTAAAGCCATCTTAAAGATGGACATAATCCTGCTTTACAACTCTGATCATTGAAACGGTTAATAGTGAGCAACTGAATCCCTAACAGAATGTGCAGGTTAAGCCCTAGAGTTTGACACTTCCATCAAAATGTATTAGACATGTTTACAGTCACTCATTTTCACAATTGCATTAACTTACACAGCCTTAACCTTGACAGAATTAAATGAAGCGCACGTGGAAACCTGAAGTTCAATTTTCCCACTTTTCAAATATGTCTCCAGAAAAAAAGATTCAAGCAACTTCGCGTGTCGCCTTAAGAGTTTCAAACTGTGCTTGCCAAGATACTAAAGTCTCAATCAAAGTCAGATATCTCAAGACCAAGTCATATTGAACATTTCAAATGTCTCACTATAAAGCCCAAACATACTGCCTGTCCACATTAATTTTATAGTTCTGGAGACCACAGTGACGGTAGACGCCATAAAAATATAATTAGACACAGATGAAAATGAAAGAAAAGTACAAAAATTTAAGATCCAGGGCTCAACAATATAGTTTTTTGGGTTTTTTTGTGGACAGCACCTAACACTATAAATTCCAAACCACACTTTTGCTGGAAAATAATGATATACAATGCTTAACACATTTTTACTGAATGCTTTCAAGTTATATTAACCCATATGTGTGTTAGCTAGCTAGATTAACCACATTATCTTTGTAACAACAATATGGAATACAATGAGTTGGAAAGACAATAAAATGGATGGGCAAAATCAGTACATATACTATTTTCAGTGCAAAGGCTGACTCAAAACAAACCTATAGAATGAACTTCACGTCTAAACCCAACTTTAGCCTTGTTTTCATTTGTGTCAAATTAAATATGCTTTCCACTCTCAATAAGGTACATTTTCTTACTGTATTTCAACAATTGTTTTATTTATATCTACTTTTACTTCTAAGGAAAACATGTGACACAAAATTGATACTTAAAGCAAACATCACTAAGGTCTGAAATGCATACAAGTATGTGAATACAGACAGTAGATGTGTCAGACTAACGTAATGCAAGTACGTGTTCCTTCAGGAATCGCTATATTAGCACAAACATCTACAGCGAGCCATTCAGATGGTAGAGAAATAAAATCCTAATGAGAAAATCTGTTGATCTGTTACACAAAATCCTGATGATTTTTAGCATTGGAGTTGCCTTCCCATATTTTTGTTTCGAGTAAAATCAGACCTCAAACAAACTTAATTCAGTGTATTTTGCAAGTACAAACACTGCTATCATTTTTTTTACACAGGAGTGGCTCCGACATTCACATCTGAAGCCTGATTGTGCATAATTTATGTTGTAGAACAAAATGCTAAAGTAACATTAACAACGGACCTTATTTTTACTCATAAATCCAAAACCAAAACCACAGAAACTCTGGAGGGAACCCATGCTAAATTAGCCTGGCTTTGGCTTAATGGCATTCAATCGCTCTTTGAGAACTGAGGTTTGTTACCGGCACAGTAACACAAACGCACGTTAAGTATGTTTAATGGCACATTAGTAAAACGTTTGGAAAGCATGCACATTTGCATACTTGTATAAAAGTTGTTTCTGGCCTGAGAACTCAGTTAAGTCTCCTGAATTATGAAAGAGCAACCTCCAAGCATTAACCTTCTCTTTGTGTTTTTCTTCCTGTAGTCTCATATCTCTTCCAAAGCTTCACTGAGGGCGAGCTAAGGAAGGTGATCGCGACCCTGGTGGACCGAAAGGAAAGGAGGAACAGAGCTGAGACGGGACGGAGAACCAAACGAGCGCGGAAGGGCCCGAAGCCATGCTCTTTACATGAGATCGAGCTCACGGTGAGCGAGCTCGGACTCGGGTACGAGAGTGACGAGACCGTGCGCTTCAGGTACTGCAGCGGAAAGTGCATCCACGAACGACGCAACTATGACTTTGTAATGGAGCACATGCAGTTAAATAATGGCTCCAGTGAGAAAGGCCGGCGAGGACGGGACAACGGGAAAAAAGACAAGGCACGCTACGCCCCGTGTTGTCGCCCTACGAAGTTTGAGAAGAAAATGTCTTTTTTTGACAACAAGGACAGGTTCTACACCATCCAGAACGTCTCTGCGAGAGCGTGCGGTTGCGTATGACATTCCGCTAACTGTGGAAACTTTAGGGGGTATGTCTGTCCATTACTATGGCAACGTTTGTTTCAACATTCCGTGGTAACCATAGGAACTTTGGAAAGTCGACCATGTGACACGCAGAAAGCATGGAACTATTCAAGAACGCAGGGCAAATTGCAATTCTGAAAAAGATGCCGAGAGGGACCCACAATGCCACCATGGAAAGAGTGAAGGCTACAAAAAAGTGATACGCAAAACACAAAAGACAAGGCCTGAATTGTCTACAGCCTTGGCAACTATAGGGAAAAAGTTCTGTTTCTGCCTTTTCAGTGGTTACTGGCACTTTTGATTAGCGCAGGGCACTGGACTTTAACCAAAGGTTGATCGCTGGTTTAATTCGCTGGGACCAAAAGCTGGCGGGAGACTCTTTTCGCCTTCCACTGGAAACTTCTGCAGAAGAACAAGTACAGATATAGTAGTATTTAACCAAAGATATAAATAAATATATATTAATGGTAGAGGGCTACAGCGACAACTGTATGCTGCTCGCTTTTGTTTTACGAATCTGAATACTGAAGTATGAAGTGCAACGCAGCTGTGAAAACTACCTCATTTCTTTCTTTGTTTCTTTTTTTTGTTTGTTTTCTTAGAAGAATGTACATGCAATGAATCTTGTTCAACCGCACCCACTTCCTGGGATTATGCTAGTCAGAAATATGAATCAGAGGTATACATGTAGAGAAATGCTTCTCGACCAAAAGTCTCCTAGGATGGATATTACCTAAAACAACACTGTCACTTGAAACGTATATGCACACTATATCAAGCCCCTGAATTTGACCTTAAAGCCTTGCCAAAGCATGTCTGATCAAATCCAAACTTCTCCTGTCCTTGAGACAATTTACACCCTGATATTTACGTTTAAAATAGGAATAGGCAATCCCGTTCCAAGGGCCAATAGGGAAAAGTACAGCTTTAAACGTTTTCCCAAAGGTGTCGTCCCTCAAAGACCTTAAAAGTTCGTTTTTCTCATGGCAACATTCATGTTTACATTCTTTTAGACAATATGGAATGAAAGTAATTCCAGGTTTAGTCCTTCTCAGCAGCAAACATATACATTTATTATCCTTGAACACATTTATGGACAAGTAATTGTATCCTTTATTTACGCAGATGGAACATTCTACTGTTAGAAATAAAGGTTCTTTGTAACACTTCACGTTAAACAAAGATCTGTCCTCATAAGAACCATTTTCTGCTGTACAAATTCAAACAATTCTTGACTCTTTAGATCAAAGTACTGGCTTTGGTGTTATAAAGTAACAGTATACTGGGTTAAATCTTACAACACCTGCAAGAACATGGATAACTTCATCATAGAATCAAGTGAAAGACATGAAAATATTTATTTTACAAAGAAAATTGTCTGATTTACCAAAAGATTGTCTTTTAACACTGCACTCATTCTCACTAGAAATGCAAAAAAGAAAATAATAAAAAAAAAAGAAAAAAAAAAAAAAGATATATATTTAAATTTGAAAATTTAATTGCAATAATTTATATTGATTTTACTGACGTATACAGTTATATATTGCAGATATGCGATCAAATTTTCCCATATACAGTTTTCTAAAGCCAAACAGGTACTTTAACTTTGTGCAGCTTAAATGGTTCTCCTATGACGTCTGGCTGTAAACCCCCTTCAATCTTTATTTTTGAGAGTGCACATGCTTCACCCTGCCATAGAAAATGTTTTTATGTTGTCTTTTTTTTGGAATAAATTAGTTAACGGACAAATTACAGGACATAAAATCTGTCATAAACGCAATTACCCGATCATTGTATGTGTGAAGATGAACTGCTGAAGAGACTAATGGTGGAGTTGTAAGCAGTTCTAAGCTGTTCAGACATACAGGATTAAGCGTTAAGTTTAGCCATGGCCTTTCAGAAACATGCTGTAAAAGTGTAGCCAGTCTTTTTACTGCTACATTCCAGTTTAATTCCTGTATATATTACACCGTATTTCACGCAGGTCTGAAACACAAAAGGACAAATCTGGTTTTTACACAAAGCAAGCTGAAAAATGTGATGTAGTTGGATTTGGTCTGTATCAAATGAGCCACAACCCCCAAATTGGTGCATAGATTATTATGATAATCTACAACCATGTTTCTTATATTCGTTCACTTCATTCTTCATTCTTTGCTGTTCTTTCTCACTGAAAAAGACTGTGGTCTAATCGAATAACTCTGAAGTAATTAAGGACAAAACTACAAATGAGATTGGAGTCACACCAGGATCCGTCAAGCCCTAAACACGTCTTTCCTTTCAAAGCTAATGGAATTACTGTAAAAACAAGGCAACAGCTAATGGAGCATGCAGTCGTTTTACTCTGATCAATTACATTTCAATTCAGGTGGATAATTTGTTTTGTCATTTATGTATTTGAATTGTAAATTAACATGCAATGTACCTTCTAAACGAGAATGGATCTTGCCACACCGTCAAACCTTGAGTGCAAGGAATTACTCAAGTTAAAAACAATCTGGGCTGCGTTTCCCAAAAGCATCGTAAGCCATAGTTGATCGTAGCTCCATTGGTTTCAATGGGTCTACGATGTACTTAAGCTTACAATGCTTTTGGGAAACGCAGCCCAGTACATCCTGCCCTGTGGAAAGATCAGCAGTAGACAAGACAACATGTCTTCAATTTGATTTTAGAAATGTAGGGCACCCTGCCAATGATGGAACCCTAGTGAGCGATTAAACTGTGTCTAAGCTTGCTAATTGGATACAGGAGGCAATCACTCGCTTCGATAAGACAGTACCAATGTTGTCTGTGCAAGTAAAAGTCTTTTTTTTTGTTTTGGAAAATTGCAAACAATGAATACAATCTGTAAATTAACTTAAAAGAGTAGTTCTCCTAAAAATTTACATTTGCTTAAAATTTACTCACCCTCAGGCCATCCAAGATGCAAAATTCTTTCTTTGTTGGAGAAATATAACACTTTTACACCACTTGCTCATCAATGGATCAACTGTGGTGAATGGGTGCTATCAGAATGAGTCTGAATATTATGGATATTATTATATCCAATATAAATAAAAGCAATATTGTGGATTATTTAGCCAGAAGCATCAGTTTGAAGTGTCTTAATGATGGATTTGTATCTTACAAACATGCAGCTTCTGGCTTCACAAGACTTTAATAGACGGACTGGAGTGGTGTGGATTACCTGTGGATTATCGTGATGTTTTTATTGGACTATCATTCTGATGGCACCCATTCACTGCTGGAGAGAAAGCGATGTAATGCTACATTTCTCCAAATCTGATCAAGAAACAAACTCATGGATGGACTGAGGGTCAGTAAATATTCAGCAAATGTTCATTTTTGAGTGAACTACTCCTTTAAACTAGATGTCACCTAGCATGTAAAAGTTTTTGTCCCCTCTGAAAAAGCTAATGCAAATAAGACAAGGGGTTCAGTGACTCTACTTCTGTCCATTTATATTGGAGTGGAGTGGTATAGTGTCTGTATTTTTGTGTACAAATGAGTTGAAAGTACTGCAGCAGTATTACAAGAATGCAAATGTATGTGTGTGTGTGTGTGTGTGTGTGTGTGTGTGTGTGTATGGTGTTGTTACATTTCCCATGTCAACTAATCATGATCAGCGTTTGGGAGTGTTGGATTTTTTCACACCAACAGCAGAAATGTCGATGCAGTGCATCTATATTGTGGATAAACTGTATTTATTGCAAAATGCTTTTCATTTATATTTAGATATTTCAGGAGGGAGACAGAAACCTATTTATTATTTTACACTTGTGCCAAATGGAATTTCTAAAGTCGGCTGAATAAACATACCCAGCTTACAAAAAAAGTTGCTTATTTGTCTTGAGTTTCTAAATTCACTTTCCTGTTTATGCTCCACTACAAAATGTGTAGACGGCAGGTTTACAATGCCCCAACTTCTGAGCACAAACAGAAGAATTCAATTCTGGTGGGAGAGATCCTGTTTACAGCGCTTTGATGTTTAAATGATTGCTGCAAGGCCTGATGTAAGGACAGTAAAAAACAATAAAAATTAAAGCAATACCATAAATAAGTGGATGACTCATTAACATCAAAGCGAAAACAGAATCTCACATTAACCCCATTTAATATGACGCATTTATATCATCACTGGTGTGGCCAATTGGGTTTAGAGGTCAAATAAATAGCTAAATTCAGATCACCTGTGTTGTCAAGGGGCTTGATTCTAGTATAAATACACCTCTATCTGGTGGGTCCAACTTTCTGGTGAGTCAGTTCTGTTGCAGAACCACCATTAAGGAAAATCTAAGACCAATCTAAGCAGCTAATTGTAAAGCACAAGGAAGGAAATGGATACCAGAAGATTTCCAAGTCACAGAGTATCCCTTGGAGTACACTTAAATCAATCATTAAGAAATACAAGAAGCTGTAAATCTAAGGGAAGCCACCAAGAGGCTAAACCAGGGGCCATACTACAGAAACAATACCATCTTAAGTAAAGAGCTAAAAGTTATTCTAACACAAATTGCTGTACTCCCTTTTATTTACTGTAATATGGCCACAGGTCTCAATCTGACTGATAATAGGCAATTTGATAAAATGATTGATACACATCATGCAACCTGACCAAGCTTGAGCAGTTTTTAAACAGAACAATTGAGGAAAAAACCCTTTAGCGACCAGATGTACAATATGTGTTGACATGAAAGAATATTTTACTGTTTATCGGTGTCAAAAAGCCTAATTAATTCTTCTGAGGCTAAATGTTGTAAAACATGAAAGCTTCCAAGGGGGCTTAATACTTCATACTGGCACAGTACATTTGTAAAACCATGTTAATTAACACATTTTTTGGATGTTACCATCACATAATTAAATGGAATGTTTTGAACAAATGTTCAAAAGCACGAGTACATACAGAAATCAAACTGGTGGTATAAACTTGTGCAGAGAAAACATCAACAGAGCAGCTTGATAAGCACGATTTTAACATGGCCACAAATACAACTGTTGCTATTGGCTGCAAACATTTAGCTCATTGTATGAGGACCATCAGATCGGGGTCACTTCATTCTGTGGGCGTCATTCTGACCGCAGCGTCCCTGTTGCATATCACTGTTGTGCCCATGAAACCAATAACTCTATGAAACCTCTAATGCTCTGTGAGAACTTCGGTTTATGTTTAAAACCACTGAGACACAGTAAACAAGAAAGCATAAACTATTTCTCTGTTGGTCCAAGATTCTAATCTTCCTCCAAGTGGTACAAATTGACAAAACTGAGGTGTTTGTCTCTGTTACTTTCCACTCCACACCAGACGAAAGCAATGAAAAGCATTTCAGCTGCTTCTCTTGTAAATGTGAGCATTTTAATAGAAAAACTATATCAATATTTCCAGCTATTTAAACCATGAAAGCCATGGGTGAATCTCAAGAAACCTATTAAGAACATCTATGGGCCAGCTTTAATAATACTACAATACAAATTAAATGCGAAACAAATGAGCTTTATCATTGAGAATAAAGGGAATTAAAGAACAATGGGAATAGAATAAATGGGATAAATTGGATTTACAGTAAAAATGTGTGGGTGAAAGGTGATTTGAATGTATTTCCATGAGAATCTCCCTTTACTGGTTTTGACAGGCTTCTAGAATACTCTAAAACAACAAACTAGTTCAGGCATGAAGAGGGTTGTTTATAGACAATTTACCTGTGCTGAAGTGTCATAGTTTACCGTGGTAAATAGAGATGAATATATGTCTGATTTAAATCAGTAGCTAAGCCACGTTTGTGCTTCAGGCTATTCAGCGTCACGTGATCACGCATTCCCGCCTTACATAAAACTACCTTTTTTTTTCCAGTTAAAACTTTTCTTTTTTTAATTGAACAGTTATTAATGTACAAACAACTTGGCAATGTGAAAAATAACATCAGGTTATTACATAAAACTACATAGTTTTCGCCTAAAAACGGTTATACAGTTACTGTTCCTTCAGTAAAACTCATTCAGTTAGACATTAAACTAATTTATACAAACAATCTGAAAACGTAATACACTTTGAATGCGATTCTATATCATTTCACAATATATTCAGAAAACAGCAGAAATAATAATTGTAGTTAACTAACTATGGTATTTGGCAGAAACTATGGTAAAACGCAACTATAGATAACTATAGAACAAAAAATGTTGTGAATATGTTTTGTTTTTGTTTCTTTTTTTCATGTTGACGAACGCAGAAGGTAATGATTGACACGACCTTCACAACCAATCAAAAAGGGAGATGAGTTTGGGGGGCGGAGAAACACGCAGGTGCACCTGAGAAAACACTTTACAAGAGACCACCGCAGAAGACAGGTATGACATTTCATATTCATTTGATTGAATCTACATATATTAAACAATTCTACGAATCAAAAGGCAGGAAATGCATTAAGGACAATGCTAAATAAAAGTATTATAGTCGTGTTTTTATTTTTTGGTTAATTTATTCGTTTGTGTATTTTTTTGTGTGGAAAAAAGTCTGGTGGAAGTGATAGCTAATACAGAAGATGTTGGCAATCTATGACTTTTTCATCTCTATTTTTCTCATATAGCCTAGACAGCCTCACTTCTATCATAAAACATGAGTGTGTCGAGTTTTATGGCGGTTTATGTGTACACTACAGTTGCTGTGGTTACATCCTATGAGTATGTTTCCAAGCCAACAGAAACTCGCTACATAAAAGCACTTGCTTGTTTGTCCACGAGACGTCTTGAGGACCACCTCAGTGTATTTCTGCCGCCTTAATCTGTTGGCAGACCGTCCTGAAGCTGCAGGCGGCTGAAGTGGATCCACAGAGACGTGCTGAGGTGCTAATGGCAGCAGATGCAGTGCAGGAGCTCAGGCAGCAGTGTCTCAAGAGAGGAGCGGCGGGAATCAAGGGTCTTGGAAGGCAAGAGAAATATCCCAGTCTATTAAAAAACAATCTACAGGCCTTTGTCTGCGAGTATATGAGTCTGTGGTTTCGAGGAAAGACTGAGATGTGATGAGGTGTAGCATTAGTAAAGCTGTTGTTTTGATTCCTGCTTGAAGCTGATGATGAATTATCACCACTGTGCCCTTGAGCAGGATAATTAACCTTAGGTTACTCCAGAGGGACTGAACCAGTGATGGGATGAATCTCAGGAAAACCAAGTCATACTTCTCCACAAAATCAATGCATATTTCCAGCCATAAAAAAATTAAGAAACTATATCGTACATAAAGAGATTTTTTTTAATGAGAATAAGGTAAGTTACTCATAAAATTTGTAAAGGTGCATTCAGATGCTTCACTTTTGTCTCGTTTATTCTTTCTTAATTGTGATACTCAATAAAGTTTAGATTTTCATATTTCTGTTACAGTAAAAATACAGTGGTACAATGATCAACATATATTAAAAATGCACAAAACTTTTCACAATGCTGCTTATGTTAAATATTATTTGTTTAGTGAGAATTTGAAAAGGTATGAAAAACGTAATTATGCAAAAATCGGATGGTAGCTTAATAAATCTTAAACAGCCTTTTTAAAGAAAAATGATCATTTCTATTATATTATCAATAATCAAGTCAAGTTAACTTGTTTTTTAGCTTTAACCAATCAAAAGAATTAGATTTTAAGCTACTGAGATTCAGATCAGGTTCAAGTTGAAATGATATGTACAGACAATTTAGGGACATGTTCTTGATGATAATACATTTCATCTTATAGTTTCATTCTTTTACAAAGAAAATTTGTAAACTTCCGTATTTGGTGGAAAATTATGGAAATATGTTTAAGTTCAACAATGTTGTTGAGGAAAATATAATTGAAAAAAATGTAAGAACTAAGAATATAATTTCTTTTCAGGACGTTTCGTGTCATGGATGATGATGGCAGTAAATCTCTAAGCTTCCAGGAGTTTGAGAAGGGACTGGAGAACTATGGCGTGTTTGTGGGGAAGGACAAAGCACAGCAGATCTTTGCCTTGATGGACAAGGATGGAAGCGGCACTATCAGCTTTGATGAGTTTCTTGAGAAATTAAGGGTAAGAATGTGTTTTGAGGATGCAAAAAAGTTTTCATGTTAATTTCGATGCAACCTGCTTCTTCTTTTACTTTTGCTTCAGCCGCCCATGTCAAGCGCACGGAGACGGGTGATCGATCAGGCTTTTCAGAAGTTTGATAAGACAGGAGATGGCATTGTGACCATAGAAGATCTGCAGGGTGTGTACAACAGCAAACATCACCCCAAATACAAGAGCGGAGAGTGGACAGAAGAACAAGTCTTCCACTCCTTCCTGGAAAACTTTGACTCTCCGTATGACAAAGATGGAAAGGTAGCTGCAGTTTTTCAGATATGGGTTGCATTTTCACTCTGATAAGGGTGTGCAGACTAGATTATATTACCATCGTCATTATCCTTATGTTTTGAAATTACACCTTTTAAAAGTTATTCATAATTTGATTTACACATTTGTTTATCACCTTATTTTCGATCATTATTATTTGCAAAGTTAACAGCACTTTCTTAGTTCCTTGTCAGTTATTCCATTTAAGGCCATTCACCATGTCAGTCAGGGGTTTTTTTCCAGCAAAAATCCATTTTTGATGACCGTTTCTGACCTCCTTTTTCTGACTTTTAAAGTCTTAAGTTGTTTTGCTGTTGAACATTTAAGACTTGAGATGCAAATCAGCTCATTGCATGTGAAATGAGCAATGATGCTTCACTTAACTCAAGTAGTCAAATATTTGCTTTGTTGTTATTAATGTTCAGCTAAGGCCTGTTAAAGTTTTTAAAAGTCGTTTTAACTCTATGAGGAAGTGAAGTTACACTTTCAGAACGACTTTTGTTCTGCCGATGAACAACTAAAGAAATAGGTCACCCAAAAATGAAAATTCTGTCATCATTTACTCTCCTAAAAACAAAGTTTGTAACCAGGCTATTTTGGGTCACCATTGACTTCCATAGTAGGGAAAAAATACAATGGAAGTCAGTGGTTGCTCAAAACAGTCTGGTTACAAACTTTCTTCAAAATATGTTTCTTTGTGTTTGGCAGAACAAAGAAATTCATACCTGTTTGGAACTACTGGAGGGTGAGGAAATGATGACACAATTTTCATCTTTGGGTGAACTATTCCTTTAAATTACAACCAATCAGAATCCATTCTGTTTTAAAAAAGTGCAAGCAGATGACAAAACTGCAGCGAGGACGATAACTCTAACAACAAAGACTATATAGAATACAGAAATTTACACCACAACGATAGTAAGTGGACTGACTTTCAGAACCATTGTTTCGACAGCCAAACAGAACGTGTCGTTTTTTAAATGAACGGGCTTTTAGTCCTGCTGGAAACTCCATAATTGAGGAAAAGTTTAAAGGATTTGTATTAATTGACACCAGTCAAAATGTGCTGTGTCTAAAACAAATAAATGATGTATTTGAAAGCAACGAGTTTGCATGTTCATAACGTGCTAATTCTTGTTTGTTCCCGTGTCAGGTGACGCTGGAGGAGTTCGTGAACTATTACAGCGGAGTCAGTGCTTCTGTCGACAGCGATGAGTATTTCATTACCATGATGAAGAACGCATGGAAGCTGTAGGCTAATAATCATCATCATCTCGTCTGACGCGCTCAGAAATCAGCTTCGACACATTTGAATTGTCATTACACAATATTCCTGAAATGGTGTAGATTGCACAATATTTACTTGTTGAAATCGTGTCTAATTAAACATCTTTGGTTTCCACATCCTGCTTTAATGTTTCACACACTGCTTGCTCCCAGAAGACGAAACAAACGCATGTGAATCTTGACCGGGACGAGAGTAAACGGCGTGACAGCTGTCAAAACCTGGGCTTGTAAGACATCAGCTTCAAAAGAGCTTTATTGAGCTCTCTGACAAACCCTCCTCAATCACTTGATGAATCGCAGCAGCTGTTTATGCCTCAAACTGGTGCTCGGTTATTAATTCGATGCAGTTCTTATGCTGTGGAGTCTCTCAGATGATCGCGAGCGCTGTGTTTGCTGCGCCACCTGCTGAACATTCACATCATCACATGTCACCTGTCCAGATGAACCAAAATAACTAAGTCTGAAGGTTAGAACAGTAAGGGTTTTCTTAATACATTTATTCATCAAGGACGCAATAAGTTGATCAAAAGTGACAGTAAAGACGTTATGTTACAAAATGTTTCTATTTCAAATAAATGCTGTTCTTTTGAACTTTCTATTCAAAGAAGCATCATCATGAAAAATAAAATGTATCAGTTTTCACAAAAATATGAAGCAGCACAACTGTTTTCAACATTGATAATCAGAAATGTTTGAGCAGCAAATCAGTATATTAGAATGATTTCTGAAGGATCATGGGACACTGAAGACTGGAGCAATGGTGCTGAAAATTCAGCTTTGATCACAGGAATAAATTACATTGTAAAATATACTCAAGTGGGAGTTATTTTAAATTCTAATAAAATTTCACTGTTTTTACTGTATTTTGATCAAATAAATGCAGCACTGGTGAGGCTAAAAGCACTCAGATTCATTCACAATGAACTAATTCAAAAAAAACTAGTGGAATATTCTTTGCGAGAAACTGAAGTAGAGGCCCACATTTTGACATAAGACAAAATTTTATTTCAAATGTTTCATCTTTTAACTTTGATATTACTATTTATTTTGTAAAGGAGTTTGGAGACATGGTGTGCTAGTAAGTGATAATATACGCATAGAAATTTACAGAACATTCAAGGGTACAAGTTTTTTTTGTCCTTTTTTTTTATCCTGTCTAAATGCACTCAAACTTCCAACACAGAAGAAAATCTTCATTTCTGACAAATTGTCTCCAAACGACATGAAAATGGATAAAAAGTTAATATAGTAAATCATTATTTAAAAAAAAAAAAGACCAACACAATACAAACCCTCAGAATATGGGAAATAAAAACAAATACCGAGATGCTGCTTTAAATGTTAAACTCATCAGATCAACTAGAAAAAAAAAAAAAAATAGAAAAATTCAACATTATCTGCCCCTAAACGAAGCTACACAACTCAGTTTGATGTTTGAAGAGACGTTGGGGTGAAGATATTTTTCTCTGTTACAGGGGGCGGATCTAGAAACAGATTCACTACAGCACGAGTCCGTATGCCCGTTAAGTCCTTTATTTGTTAACACCAATGAGAAATCTAACTATCATCTTAGTAGACTAGTAAGAGTGTCAGCTTGTCCTAGAAAGTGAGTATATCCAGGAGACGCTCGGTGAAGCTGGCAGAAATCAGCTGGGAAAAATGGTACAACTATACGGAACACAGCAGAGGTCAGGTGACCGTGGAGCTTCCGGCCAGCTGCGCAATGATGCGGCCAGGTCACGGTAAAGCCAAGAGCCAATGAAGAGAGAGATAGACAGAGAGAGAAAATGAGTAAAAAACGGTCCCACGGTAGAAACTGCAGTCTTGATGAGCCACGTCTTAAACGGAGAGAGAAACACCCTCACGCTCATCAATATGATGAGCGACCAAGTCCGAAGCCATACATGGAAAAGTCTCTTTTTTTTCTTCTTTTTTTATCCTTTTTTGTTGTCTTTTTAATTTGTTTGTTTATTTGCAGTCCAAGAGAAAAAAAAAACAACAACTAAAAACAAACAAAATGATAAAAAAAAAAAAAAAACAACTCCAGATTTACAATAAATGTTGGAGGGGAAAATGAACTACAGAGGTTTGGGTGAGAGAGACTCCACTCCAGGGGTCCACAGATCCCGTCCAAAGGGGGCCGTGCCGGTCTGGGCTGTCCGCAGAGATGCCTGCGCTAAAAACCCCGGTGGGCGGTTGGGGGGCGGGTGGAGGGTTCGGGATGCTATGTGCTCTCGGAGGCTGGGGTCTCGCTGCTCTCACAGTTACCTGTGACAAGAAAACAAGTCTAAATTAACTCGGAAAATATACTAGATAACAACAGGCTGAGCAACACAATCAACATTCAGTTAGTGGTCAATTATTAGCCATTTTTTAATATGAGATATTAATAATTCTCGTTTCTAACACTGCATTGAAAAATAATTGTAACACATTCTAAAGTACTGTGCAAAAGTCTTAGGCCACTAGTATTTTCAGCAACAAAAAATGGTTTTAAGTTGGTTATTTCTATCTTTTGCGGTAGCGTGTCAGTTGGAAATATCAGTTTACATTTCCAAACGTTATTTTTGTGATTAATTGTAATAATGCAGTGAGATTATTGTCTGACAACAGCCAGTGCTCCACACAGAGATCTGATCTGATCATCATCCAGTCTGTCTGGAATCACATGAAGAACAGAACAAACTGAGACAGACTAAAACCAGAAGGACTGTGCCAACATCTTCAAGATGAAGAAAAAAACACAACAACTACGTATTAGCAAATGTTAAAAGAAACACAAAGATTAATAAATGGTGCATATATACACACATACACATAACTAATGTGCTGTACTGAACTAATGTTAACAAATAAAACCACATTGTAAAACAGTCTACAGATTTTAAAACAAACATTTGTTAGCATTTCATGATGTATTATTGTGATATTGAATGACTAAATTTACTTAAACAGCATAAAATGATTTTAGTTTTTAAGTCAAATTATTACAATTATTTTTATAAATATGTTTGTGTTAATTTCGGTTGTGGTTTTAGTACATTATTGTGTTAGTCATGTATTTATACTTGTTAAAAAAAAAAAGTATTTGAGTACATCAAGAAAATAAGGAATGTTGCCTCGGCAACTAGCTGAAACAGAAGAGCATGATTCCAGTGTTTATATCATCTCACAATACTTATGCTTACAGCAGATCAGAGCTGGCTGATATAGTGTATATTTTGCGACAATATAAACAATCAAGATTTGCAATAACTTATTGCTTTAAGAGACTGAATATATGCTGATTAAGTTAGATATACTATGTATTCTTTATTACATTTAGTAGATGCTTTTATCCACCGCAACTTATGAGGGAAATAAGGACAATGGAAGCAACCAAAACCAACAGAAGAACAATGATGTACAAGTGAAATTACAAGTCTCAGCTTAACGCAGCACACATAGCAAAGAATTCGTGTTATAAAACAAATAAAAAGAAAGCAGAATAGAAAAAGAATAGAGGAAGCTATAGATACCTTTCTATTTATGTTAATTGTATAATGCTTAAAAAGAAAAGGTAGCGTATACTGATTTATGTGAATGCAGTGTTTCCCATACATTGATTTATTTGTGGCAGCGTGCCATGATATCAAACTGACCACCGCAAATAGATTTTTCGAAAGACTTCGTCACTGCACGTTTCAAAATGGAAACCCAGTGTTGGTTTTTTAATATTACTGCATTTCTAAAGGAACCCGACTTGTCTTTTTTATTTCATCTTGCATGTGATTTCTGATAAAACCGAGTTTCTGAGTGGAGCACTGCTTGGTGTACAGTGTTACCAGGGAAACCCAATCTCTAGAATGACAACAGCGCCTCCCGCTGGCAGAGAGTGAATTTGCATATACGCCACCATAAATAAGGTGCAAACGCTGGAATGTATATAAAAATCAGAAGATGATTTAGATTTATACTATCAGCCATTTATTTGTTACTGTCCTTGACAGAAATATTTCTGGCTTAATAAGCATCAGAATTCCTCTACTGGTTGACTCATGTGAAACAACGTACCGCTGGCGGTGGAGTTCCCTGTGCCGCCGCTGTTGTTGTTAGCGGGTTGGTCATCGTCGCTGTCATCCTCATTTGACTGCGGGATCTCTGGTTCAGCCGGGGCGGGTGTGCTCTCGGCCTCCGGCTCCACACGACTCCGCAGGGCCAGGATCCGGTGATGCAGTGCCGCGGCCAGCTGACCCGCATCTTTAGAGCTCGCCTGAAGAGAAGCAATGCTTTTACAGCATGATACAAAACTACCCTACATGATCACTGATGACTGAGTGACTGAAGAACTTTACAGAGACTGTGCATTACTTCTAGTGGATTCAATATTTTAAAACGAATAGCTAGACCATTTACATTCCCTTATATATCCTCCTACAAACATATGATTTTTTTTTTTACTTTTCAAAACCTGTCAATATATTACACATTAAAATAATATATTAAATAAACTAAATTAAAATAAAAACTTTAAAACCATATATTTTAATTATACAAACATGTATAAAATATATTTTAAATTGATTCACTTAATTCAATTATATATGCGTAGAATTACAAATATATAATCAAACAAATGCTATTTAAAATGCTATTTATTTTAATTAAAAAATACATAAAAAACATTAGTCATAATTTACATATGTAACTAACATATATATATAAAATTGATTAATTATAATTAAATATAAAAATATTTAATCAAATTAAATAATTAAAACTAGTGGTCAAAAGATTAATCGCATCCAAAATAAACATTTTTGTTTGCAAAATGTGTGAATATGTGTGAGGAGACGTGCAAAACGACAAGCACAACAGCAGTGCCTATTATTTAGTACACAACTTGAACAAACTTCAACTGGTAGTGCTGTCAGCTGTGTGGATATAGACAAAATCGTTTAGAATTATTACTAATATGACTTCTTGTTATCATAATCTTACGCTGTGTTCTGTTAAGTCATGAGCTTCATATTAGCCCATTTGCAGCGCACTCGCCGAAATTTTTTGTGTGTGTGAAAACAGTAAATCATTTCATTTTATGGCTTAAAATAATGTTACTATAGACATTGTCCAACCTCACTCACACAGTATTCATTTTACTTGTGCAGCTCTTTAAAAGGTCCATAAACTGCCTTACATTTACCCTGTAAATAGTGAAATAAAATTCTTTCATTGATTTTGTGTATTGAAAATAGGGCTGGGCGATAAAACGATAACGATATGTATCGCGATAGGCACGTGATCGATATCAATAAAAAATGTGTTCGA
>JAUCMR010000158.1:60134-70238 GCA_032357425.1 Enteromius argenteus | reverse complement strand
GCATTAGAATAGTGAGTCCTTTCTATTTTTCCAGAGCCCAGAGGCTTATTTGAACCCCCAAACGGATTTATTAATTTAACAGAATGATACACAAAAGATTAAGGTAATATAGCCTATTCAATCTAGCCTCTGTAGTACAAGCTGTGATTCAGCTTCCAGTATAAAAGCACAGTCGGCGCGCGCTGCTCCTGCTCTGCATACGCACGCTTCCGTGCTGCTTCCGTCCGTGACACTGAACAGAACGCAGAAAGTGAAGTATACCCGGGCTGACGCGTGCTGTGTGAAACCGGCGTAACAAGCACATCTGGCCGCTGCCCGCGCAAAACCGCATGTGACGTCAGACGTCATCACGCCTGCTGTGAGTGATTGCGTGTTATCTCGAGATCAGACGAGTTACGCTCGTCTCCTGTCCTTGAAAATATAATTGGCTGAATCGTATAAATGCTGGATTAAGATCGTGTGGAGGGTCGAATCGAGATTGTGCAGCTCTAATATATATATATATATTAATTTATTTGTGTGCGCTAGTGCTGTGAAATTTGCAATCAATCACATCCTAAATTAATGTTTTTGTTTACATAATGAGTGTATACTGCATGTATACAGACAGACATATACAAACATATATATATATATATATAAATAAAATACATAAAAGTAACATTTTTCTTTAATATATACATGCATGCATTATATAAATTTAAGGATGCGATTAATCGTTTCACAGCACGTATGTATGTGTTTGTATTTTATTTTTTTTATGCCCTTGTTTTGTCAGGCCAAAATTGGATAAGGTTCACACAAACAGTGTTTCACACTAAACTGATTAATGCATTTACATTTATGCACTAATGAACAGTATTTTAATATTTTAAAATTGACCCCATTCACTTCCGCTGTGTCTCATAATAACTCAGATTCTTCTTTTTGTTGGGGAAAATGAAGAACAAGCATTGTTCATTTTTGGTTTTTGCGACAATCAGTTATGCCACAAAAGCTGTTGATAGAGTTTAATTTGCACTGAAGCCGAAACATTACAGGTTAACATGAGACTAGTGAGAAAAAAGAGAGTTTGGAATAATTTTGTTTGTTTTAAAAAGAATTTTCTTCTGTTCAGCAAGGCTTACCTAATTCTGGTTTCTATGTGAATATACTGTAAAATGTCATTTATTGTTGTGACCAAAGCTTAATTTTCAGCATCATTCAGTGTAACATGATCCTTCAGAAATCATCATTCCAATATGATTTATAAGATTATCATTTATATGAATATGCTTTTCTGTTCAAGAAACATTTCCTTTATGAATGATGAATTGTGATCACTTTCTGAGCGACATTTCAAAACATTTTGTTCTGAACCCAGAACATTCTTTAAATTGTGGACTATAAGCTAATATTTTTTCTGTGTTGACTGACTGCTCCGCTGAACGTCGTCTCACCTGTAAAACATTGCTCTCCGACTCCTCTCCTGTACGGACTTCTACTTTCTCCAGAATGCACTTCTTGGCAGTGGCTTTGGTGTACGCAGCTGCCGACTCTTCCAGAGACTCTGTTACACTGTGATCTGACACACACAGAGAGAAAAAGCATGACTTTAACAGCTCATGATGAACTAATTGCAGCAAACATCAAAATTTTAATTTTATGGCATTACAACACTGATTGATAATCCTAGAGCATAATTAACTTAATTTTCAAAATGACAAACAATTAAAGTGTGATTCTGGCATGACCTATCAAGATATCAAGTATCAATTTTCACAGACAACAAAAATTCAAACAAAGGAACACAAATCAAAGCAAATCAGAACACATCATCAATAAATAAATAATCCATCCATCTATTCATCCACTCATCACCGCAATTATTAATATTTAAAACTTAATTTGAATTCTCTTATTTGTTTTAATTAATAATTTTTTAATTTTTCAATTCCGTTAAAAAGTAAATTAAATATTTAATTAAAAAAAAAGTTTTTTTTTTTACTTTTTTTTTTTTTTTTTTTTTTACATTTTTTACTTTTAATTTATAAAAACATTTCAATAAATAAGTATATAAATAAAGTATAAAACATAATACATATAGTTTTTTTAAACAAGTATAAACAGATGCATACATACATATACATTAAGCAGACACTTTTATCCAAAGCGACTTGCATTTCATTCAAGTGACAGGTTTTGTCTTTTTGTTTTTTTTTTATAAATCAACTTTTCCTTGGAATCAAACCCATGATTTTGACACACACACACATTCACACACATATACATATTTTATATAATATATATATATATATATATATATATATATATACACAATATATATACACATATATAGTGTGTGTATGAGAGAGAGATTGAGTCGTGCATCTACTTTTCTCAGGTGTGGCTTCTTGTGATGACGGCTCAGACACTGGAGCTGAACTGTCTTTACTGGCCTCGACTGGCGCCTCTCCTCCTTTCGGGGGGCTCTGAAAGAGTTCACACAAAACTCTCTTTATACACCTCTGAAAAACCCTTTACTTTCTTTTTACTGTTATCTGCTGAAATACTTTAAGAAATAGTTCACACAAAATAAATCTGTTTTTTTTTTATCAATGAGGCACAACAGACTTTTTGGAGTCATTTCCTACTTTAACTGTATGAGAAGGGCAGCTTGGATTTCCTCTTAAACTTCATTTTGAGGCAAAACCAGAGCAAGAGTAAATGATTTTAATCTTGAGGTAAATTATCCCTTTATGTGCTACATTTTAAGTTGAACAGTGTATACAAAACACAAAACGGGAGAAAAAATGCATTGGTTGTCATCCTATACACTCACCAGAACTCTCTCAGACATGTTCTGGCCAAAAACAAACTTGGAGCCTTTATCTGAGCTGTTGGCAGCATTGTTGGAGCTGCAAAAAGCAAACAGAAGCAGATTTACAGGACGTAGAAGCCAGGCCAAAGAGAGCGAACAGATTCGAATGGCTCTACTGAACCGTTACCTAGCGCTGCCCATGTACTGTAAGAAATAATTGGTGCTGCCAGACTGAGAATCTTGTGTGGAGTCTTTTGAGTCACTGGACGTGCTGTTTTCTTCCAACTGCTCAAGAAAAACACAGTAAGAGAATCTGAGAATAAACACATACCTCGGGAACTTCTATTGTGCCAATTTGTTGCTTTGAATAAAGAATGAGACAAATGCAGCAGTGAGTCAGTGCTGACCTTCGCTCGCTCTTTGATATTCTGCCCGAACACAAACGATGAGTCCACCGCACCATCCTTCTTCTGACTGCTGTCGTCTTTCTGTCCACCTCCATTTTCTTCTCCTTCTTTCTCCCCCTTCTGCAAAGGAAGAAACCCAAATTAAAGCAGATGCGACGACAAGCCTATGGCCTTGTAGTAGCAAGTATTTCTTTGAGGTATTATGTTGAATACATCAGGCTTTTGTGGCTCGTACAGTATGATAGTTTATGCCGGTTTTATGAAGGTTCATTTAAGACCTTTTCAAAAACAATAGAAGCAAATGAAAGGAAAAATCTAAATGTCTTTGAATATGGTCATGTAAAAGCCTTAAATTAGCAACTCCAATCCAACATATCTCTTTTCTTTTTTAGAATCAACTTAATGAATAATAAAACTATGGCCTGAAAAGCTATGCTAAAATATGGAAATAACTATCTGAAAGTTGAATTGAATAAATAAATAAATAAATAAATCATCCTAGGTGTGTATAACTTTCTTTTTTCGGACTTTTTCACAGTCACAAGTTTTTTTTTTTAAATGTATCCTGCCTCTTCCAAGCATGGTAATGCGGGTGGATAGTGCCCATTCTTTTGATATTGGATATATCCCCAAGTACTGCGATGTAAAAGGTGTCACCTGCTGGCTAGAGCGCAGAGTTCCAGCTTCTTGGCTGACCTGTGACTCGATGTATAATGCAACTTACGTCATACGTCAGCCAAGAAACCAGAACTCGGTGCTCTAGCCAGCAGGTGGCGCTGATGCACCTTGAAGCTGTGTGCCAACTGCCATTAAAACACCAAAAATAAGGAACTTTGTGCTCAGTTAGTCAGTTAATTACGTTTTAAAACTAGAAATATTTCTGTTACAAAAACCCATTGATCTGCTTCAGAGCACATTGATAACCCCCCAAAAGTTTATAGGTAGTTTTACGTCGCAGTACATGCGGATATATCTGGTTTACGGAGTTTCAAAATAATGGACACTATCCACCAGCATTACAAAGCTTGGAAGAGCCAGGGTAAAAAAAAAAAAAAAAAACTCCTCAGACTGTGTTCGTCTGAAAGAAGAAAGTCATATACACCTAGGATGGCTTCAGGGTGAGTTAAATATGGGGTAATGTTTATTTTTGGGTGAACTATTCCTTTAAATTAAGATACATTTATTTTCATTAATTGATCATAAAACAAGACTTCTTATTATCATAAAGTTTATAATTAAAACTAAATAAAATTCCTGAAGATTCAGAAAAATCAACTTGATTCAAAGAGAAAACTAGTTTTCATATCTAGTTTACAGATTTTTGTTTGAGCATAAACTTAATTTTGCTCAATTTTTCAGAAAACAAGATTTTATATTAGGGCTTATGATTCCTTACGATATTTGTCAAAACGTCTAAGTAAGATGATATTAAGATTTGAGATTACAAATTGATTTACATACTTAGAAATATTTGAGTCACATTTAGTAAAATCTCATTGTGAACATTTCATAAATCAATGAAAAAGTCACTGTTCAGCACAATTACTGTAAAACAATTAATTCTAACATGAACCTGCATTAATGCTGGAACTAGATCAGACAGTCTGTAATTTCCTACAGACATGTGTATTACTCATCAGTTATGAATTACTAAGCCCTCAGGTCATCTCATACATGAGCAATGATAACAGGTGATGCTGATATTTACGAGACGCTCTAAACAGGATGTAATTAGTTGTGTTTTATTTCTCAATCGTTTCCATCTCAGATGTTTGTGCCGTATGTCCTCACCGGTGATTTGTCCGAGCTCTCTGTGTTGTTCAGGAAAACAGATCGGCTCTCTGATGATGAATCTCCAAACTTCCCCACTCCATTTGTTCCACAGCTGGAGTCTGCGAGTGAAAACACTGGCATAAACTAACAGCATCACACGTTTCCAGCTTGGGATAATACAGCTAAGTCATGAACGCTAGCGGTCACCCCAAACCTCGACTAGTTGAAACTAATATATCTAGAGAGCAAGGTGACTGATGGCCGATTTAATGCAGATATACAGGAATAATAATGACAAATGAGAAAATGCTGAAACAAACACTTATTCCCCACATCATTCACTCAAAATGCAATTACAACAACGAATATTACAATATTTCCTGTTGACAAAACCATCTGTAGATTAAGGAAGAAAACCTTTTGTATTCAATATTTGAAAAAGTAGTAGTAGTATACAAATGCAGTACAAAAGTAAAAAAACAACAACTCCGTAATATTACTCTATACACTCACTCTCTCTCCACACACACTTTATGTATTTTATATATATAAATATATGCTGAACGATTAATCGCATTCAAAATAAGTTTGTTTACATAATATATGTGTACACTGTATATTTATTATCCATATATAAATACACATACTGTATATATTTTGAAAATATTTACATGTATATGCATTTATATATTTATGTTATTACATATAGATAATAAATATACACAGTACAAACTCATATTATGTCAACAAAAAATATTTTGGATGCAACTATATATACTAGTGCTGCTGAATGAATAATCACATTTAAAATAAAAGTTATTATGCATATAGAAAAACACGTACAGTATATATTTAGAAAATATTTGCATGTATGTTTGTATTCATATAAAATTTAGGCAAATATTGTGGAATACAAACAAAATTTCTCTTAAATATGCATGTGTCTATTTGTATATAATGTAATAAATACACAGTATACACGCACACATTATTTACATTTAAGTCATTTAGCAGATGCTTTTATCCAAAGCGACTTACAATAATTGTACAAACCAAATTGTGCACTAGGGGTGGGAGAAAAAAACCCCCCGATGCAACACGATTCTCTCTTTAACGATTCTGAATCGATTCGGAATATTTCATAATCGCATCAAGGGTTTTTTTTTACCGCATATGGCACATGTGCGCACTCGAGACGCACCGGGCTTCATTACACAGAATTTGCGCTGAGACACGTGCACATTGCTTGACAGTGTGTGCTTCCATCCATCGCATTTTACTCTCGATTTTCTTTAGATATTCCTTTTTTATATACCGTTTGGAATGCATTGCTATTAGATGCACGAAACCTGCGCGCTGACAGACTTTGTCACTGACAGTCACATGCGCTTTGTGTTTGTTTGTCCTGAAGTGGCTGATCGTGGCTGCGGTTTAATGCACTTGCATTTTCAAATGCTTTTATACGAAACCGATGTGCACACCATCAGTTCCGTTTTTAGAGCAGAGCAAAACATCTGATATATCGAAAGAGATCTGTGCATTAAAGCTGCCACTGTCTATGATCTCATCAGTAATAATCAAGCGGTAATAACGCAGAGGAAAAAAGAAAAATCCAACTATTAAAAGTCAAAACTATTTCTGTAAACTTTCTTATACTCAAAGAGCACTTTTTAAAATAAGTAATAGTTTTAAAAGAGTAGCCTGTTTATAGAATGTTAAAAAAAAATTCAATTTTGCACAAAATACATTTTATTTAAAATGGATTCACAGACAAGGCTTAAGACTAAAATGCATGTTTCAACTGAAAATATCTTGCTCTGACATAACTATATCTTTTTTTTTAAAGTTGATTTAATATCTTAATTTAATAAGATGGCAGTACTGACACATATCTCAAATATAAACAAAAAGCATAGAAACTTCAACGTTGGTTAAGATGTAAAGTTGTAAATATGCATTTGCACAGCAGAAGAATTGGGGTAAAAAAGTAGATCAAGAATCGTTTTGGAATCGGATCGTGACTCCCAGAATCGGAATCGGATCGTGAAATGCCTGAAGATTGCCACCCCTAATGTGCACTAATACAAAAATATATAAAACCTATAAATAACCTCATTTATGGTTAAAACTATAATAATGTGAAAATATGAACTTCGAAAGAATTATGAAATTGTTTGATGAATTGCTTTTGCTTTTTGCTTGTACTTGAAAAAGGAAAAGGGCTTTGACTTGGATTTGCAACACAGATGAGCCTGAATTGTGGTTCTGTACATAACAGTCTGAGACCTTAATGGAATTCTGTTGCTATGAAAGGCAGCAGTGAGCATTATGGGAGATGTACGTACTGGTCTTGACGGGTTCTGTGAGGGTTTTGGCCGGAGGCGCCTGGAGTACAGCTGGTCTCAGAACACTGCGCTGCTGTTCTTTGGGCTTCTGACTGGGAACGCCTGGAAAACAACCTACTAACGGATTGAATCAGAAACCAAACACTGCAGAATAACAGCACAAAAAAAGCCTTAATTGTAATTCTCATGCAATAGGACTTTATAAAATATGGTAAAAGCTTTCCAAGTTTGTGCCGTTATAGTTAACTAAAACTAATAATCTTTAACTATAAATTGTCTTCCATAATCGAAATGAACCTAAAATAAAATAATAAATATTAGATTAAAAATAGAAACTATAATTAGAAAAACTGAAATAAAAAAACAAAACAAAAAAACTGACAAAAATAATTACATTAAAAATAAACAAAATCAATAAATATTGACAAATGTTAACATTAAAAAGTACTAGAATGTGTAATATCAAAGTATATAATAATAATAATAATAAAAAATTATACACAATATTAAGATGACACTATCCAATATAATACCTCATAAGAAGAGCTAAACATTGAAGCAAATTATCTTAATCTATTTCAGGAGCTTTCAAACGCACAAGATGACATTTTTTAAAAAGTACTGAAAGAGGAAGCTTTACAGTCAGACGCACTGTGACTAATTTCCCTAAATGTTTCATACTCTAAAGAGCAAATATATATATATACACACACGTGTTGCATTTGTGTTTGTAGATGCATTAAAAGATTCAAAGCAGGAATGAGTTAATCTTACCTGCGCTTGGGGCCTGGCCATGAATGAGTGTGGGAGGTTTCAACCTGAACCCGACAGGCTTCTCTTCTGAGACAGACAAACAGAAGCATAAACACTGAGATGATAAACCAAACATCCCTAACGCAAGACCAGATAAGAGCTCTCAGACAAACAAACACTCAAAGTTCATCTGTAATGCATGACGCAATGCACTGCTGCCTCAAACACGTCAGTCAAGAGTAAAACGCTGCAATTAAGGCATTTTCTGTAACACTGTGCAAGTTAAAAGGACATCTGATGCTTTTCTGCCAGACATGAGAAAAGAAACAAATCAGTATTGCACCATTTAAACATTTTTTAGATCTCATATTTTTACAAACAGTATGCATTGTATACACCACGCAGTATATACTAGTAATTCAAACACAGCGTGTCCATCTCTGTAGGGCCCACACACTCTGCTTTATCTCTACAGCCTCATAACAGCTCTGGCCACTTCCTGTTAGATCTTAGACCCCCCAACAGGCCTCTGGACTTGTTTTAGCACATTCCTGACAGTAGCCGATACACATTTGGGTTTAGTGCGCTTGGCTAGGTTCGCTCTCTTTCTAAGAGAGACCAAAATAGAAAGCGGCCTTCAGATGCATGCACAGAATCTGCCATTTACATTACTCCATGTAACATTATCTAGAGGATGACAGATCTAATAACACTTCGCAAATGTGCTAAAATAAAGGGTTTTATACTAATATATATATAGTGCCAACTATGCAAAATCAAATTCCAATGTACTTTTAATTACAATTTATATAGAGAGTTCATTTGCAAAAAAAAGAAAGAAAGAAAGAAGCTGATTGCCGTGCATTATTCTCCACATATAGCGCGATCTGAACCCTTAACACATTTTGGCAAAAAAGCCAGTTTTGTACACGTCCAAGGCATCGCAAGTTCACATTTTACTGCAAGAGCCGACAAGTGCCATTCTTATTTTTGAACAGAAGCCAATAAATCTGTTTTAGTGAATCAACAAACTGTAACCAGGTCAGATGACAAGGCCACTTTCACTTTAAAAAGATGCGCTAGCTGAGAGGAGCGATCGAGGATGGATAATTTAGATGAACTTGATGAACCTGTGATATCTTCTTCAGGGTGAAAAAGGCAAATAAAACCAGAAACATTTTCACCAAAATGTGAAAAGTATCGCATTACAATGTTGGGAAAAAGCTCTGTGTATTGGGTGTTCTCTCACACATACAGTCTATGATCACAACAACAACAACGTTTGATCAGGCAACTACACTGTAATCTGAGATTACAAAGATTAAACAACTTTTTTTTTTTTTTACTCTAAAACATGAAACGTGAAGTTATCTGCTTTTGCTGTAAAACAAACTTTTAGGCCAGCTTTCACAGACAGGGCTCAGACTAAGCCAGGATTAGGCCATCGTTCAATTAGGACATTTAAGGAATTTTTATAAATACGCCTTAGAAAAAGCATTACTGGTGTGCATCTTAAGACAAAACAAAAGCACTGACATGTTTGAAGATCAGTCAGTGCAAGTTTCTTTCAGATGAAACAGCTCAGATTTACATTTAGTCTTGGACTAGACTTAAGCCTTGTCTGTGAAACCGGGGTTATCCGTTTTTGCAAATGAACTTTATGTAATATATAAAGTTCAAAAAAAGTTATCATATGTAAACTAAATACATAATCAGGGGTGCCTAAACAAAGAATTTTTGTTGTAGACATTCAAATTATACTCAAATCATACGTTTTGGGGGCAGGGCAAAAAGCAAGAGTCAAGTCAGACATCAGACATAATTACTGATTTTAACACAGGGAAAATGTGTAACATATGCCGTGCAGAACACAGCAACTAAACTGAAAATTCACAGCGTTTTATTTTAATAGTGCTCTCATTATAATGTTATGTATGTATATATACACATATTATATCTATCTATCTATCTATCTATCTATCTATCTATCTATCTATCTATCTATCTATCTATATATATATATATC
>JAUCMR010000158.1:31397-53973 GCA_032357425.1 Enteromius argenteus | reverse complement strand
AATGCTTGTCATACTCAGAGAGATACTGATTTAGGAGTAAATTGCAGTGGTCTCTTATTTTTTTCCAGAGCTGTATAACAATATATAATACTATATATTACAATGAAGCTTGTGTGAACGACCCAGAGTTAAAAGCCATCATAATAATAAAAACAACAATAACAACATAAATAATAATAATGACAATGTTATTGCGCTCTAGAAAAAGGCTCAAAAAGAAACCCATGAGGCTCATTAATGCACCTTTAAGTAAAGGTTCCAATTAGAACCTTCTTAAAAAGGTTCAAAATGAACCTTTAAGGTTCCCCAACAGTTGCAATCTCCATGAACCTCCTTTTTGAACCTTTTCTTCTAAGAGTGCACAAACATATGCAAATAAATATTGTTCTACAATTAGAGTCTTGGCAAATGTTGCAAGAAATAATGGGTTTTTTAAATGAAATATCCCTTGAAGAATCAGAGCGAACAAACCTTTTGTGCTTTGTCCTTCTGAAACACGAACACTGGAGGAGCTATGGCAGGCTTCTCTGTTAGAATGAAAAACAGAAAGAAAATTAGCAGGGAACATGGTTTAAATAGATACGGTCCCTGTATGCCTCTCCAAAATCCTACATTCAGCTGGTGTTTCAACTCAAATTTTAATTTAACTAAGCAAGAAAACAGCTAAGCTACGATGTACTAATGTTACTTTTCCAATCGATCCAAGTTTCTGCCTACATCACACACATATATCCAAAGTCATAAGATAATCATTCACAAAATAGGTCATTTCCTAAAATGGTTTATTTGAGGATAAGGCACGACGCAACGTCATATCTTAGTTTAACCACCACAGATTAGAACTGTCCATGCCCACTCAGTCAATTTTAAGTTATTTCTCACTGTGTTAAAGGAATAGTCCACGCAAAGATAAAAAAACCTGTCTTCATTTACTCACCCTCGAGTAGCTCCACACCTGTACGAATTTCTTTGTTCTGACGAACACGAAGGGAGATATTTTGAAGAAAGTTTGTAAGCAGGCTGTTTTGGTCACCATTGACTTCCATAGTATTTTTTTTTCCCTACTATGGACGTCTGGTTACAAACTGTCTTCAAAATATCCTCCTCCGTGTTCGGCAGAACAAAGAAATTCGTACAGGTGTGCAACTACTCGAGGGTGAGTAAATGATGACAGCATTTTTACTTCTGGGTGATCTATTCTAATTAACTGACAGGTTTGCCTGTTAAAAAAATTAAAGCAAAGAAATGGCAAGCAAAACATTGTAAGAAGTAACACTTTTGTAAGAAGAATTCTTAATGCACTGTAATTGTTTTATTTAAAACTTGAAAAGTACTTTTTACAGTGTTGATAAAGGGGGTTTGAAACATTTGTGTCATGCATAAAAATACTTAAATAACATAAAATAACTAACATAGCCTCCAGTAGCTTATTGTTAAAGAAAATGAATAAAACTTGCAGCAATTAAATAAGATTTAACGTAATGCTATATTAAATATTCAATCACAAAAGAACCAAATAAAAGGAAATCAATCTGTTATAGACGGGGAAACCACAATTAGATGTAAAGAAGGTGTGCATTAAGCAATTTTGAAGTGTCACAAGTTATCAAACGCTGAAACGTTCGAATAATGTCATATGAGCAACTAGCATTTATGATGTAGCTCAGACAAGCATGTCACTGGTTTGATTCCCAGAGAACGCATGAACTAATACAAATGTAAACAATCAATGCACACCGCTTTGTATGAGAGCATCCCTCAAATGCATAAATACATTATTAATGTTGTCCACTGCATTGAAAAGCCTGTAACCTGTAGTATGCCCTTGCCATCACAAGCCTCTGGTAATCTGATCAAGCAAGGTTAGTAATCAGTCCCTGCAAGCCAAACAGTCTCTAAACAGCGTTGTCAAAGAAGTTATCTTATGTCTTGTCTTTAAGCCAACCAATAAAAACTTAAGACACTTCTGGCTTAATTAAAAGGCTTTAAAATGATCGTCATGCTTCGTAAATAAACAAAGACACATGATCTGGCTGACACATCTGGTATTTTTAGCTGCAGGACTCTTGACGGCAACAAAACTGGAGGCTAATAAAACAATCATATACAAGCACAAAGCCTGTTTAAGATAACCACCAAAGAGTGCAATAGCACACGTGCATCTGTAAACAGCTGCTTTCCCCAAAACAAATCACAGTCATCTGGGTGGCTCATTCAGCACAGTAAACCCGTGCACATCACTGTAATTAGGTCAAGGGGTGAGGCATCCACCGATGGGTGATCTCACCACTCAAGGCTGCTGTATTGGAGGACGTTAGAGCCCTAAAGGGGGGAAAATCATGTGTGCATGGGGTTGCATTTCACCCCGGGCCAGGAGGAGGGTGGGCGGGCCTGCTTTAGCACAGGCAGCGGAGCCGGGTAACGCCACAAGCCGCGTGAGCGGCACCGACAGCCGGCTTGCCCGGGGACGAAGCACCGCCACCTGCTCCGGACTCCTTTTTCCGACCACGAATCGATGCATTTGTTGGAATAACGTCAAAAAAGATCGTGCATCCAAATCAGATCGAAACCAACCACGAGTTGAGCAACTCGCTACCCCACCCACCATTTGCTTTCGTTTCTGTATGCGTTTAATTTTTAAGCATTGGACTGTCTCAATAAAGAAGAATAAATAATTAAATATTACTTCACAAACGGCACATATCACTGATCCTGACCGGCTAAAGATAGACGTCTAAGCCCATAAGCCACGATTAGTAGAAAATCGCACATTGTGAGAAAAAGATACCCTAATAGCACTAATGTAGAAACATAATAAAGAAGAACGAATACATGTCTGCCACAATACTGAACTGCCTGTTAAAGATTCGCATGTTAATCCTCCTGCTCATAAAAACGCGTCATTCTCGAATCCCTTGTTGTTATGCGTGAAATGAATTATTGTTTTACAGCGTGCGCGCGGATGTGTTGCACGCGAGCGCATCGGGGGGAAGCGCGTGCGTTTCCACCCGCCTAAAAATCAAAAAAAGAGACACACCGAGAGGTTAGTCCGTTAGCTGCACAACACACTCACATACACACACGGTCTGTCAGTGCGCTGCTTAGCCCGCGAAGCTAACACACTCATCGGCTAACTTGAGCTAAACATCCACACACAGTGCCGCTCGGAGCAGCGAAAGCGCGCAGACCGGCTCACAAACACGCGTGGCGCTCTCACCGACGCGGTTGTGGCGCGTACGGCTCATGGTGGCGGTTTATTTGCTTTATTTTACTCGTTTTGCGGATTCACACGGTTGCCTACCTTCGTTCGCCAAGTCCGCCATTTTACTTCTCCGCGCACACCCACAATGCACCGCGGCACTAGTGCGCTTTATTTCACAGAGCAGCTGCATTTAAAATATATATTTGAATATGTCATTTTTGCACGAATCGTTACCATTTTACGTATCAGTAATATATGCAAAAACAGAATGTTTTAACTAATATTATAAATTAAATAACTGTAATATTATAACTAATAATCACTCTAAAATCTTATAATAATCCGCTAACAATATAAATTGCTATTATAAAAAGACTATCTTATGTTAAAAATGCCTAATTATTAATGTAATAGGTATCACAATTATTTTATTATTTATAATTGCCTCATTAATGAATTAAATAACGATGATAATAAACCATCGTCTAAGTTTAATTAAGCTCATGACTAGTTATTATAGTAATATACTATTATTTCTGCTGTGTCCTGTTGTTCTATTTTGTTGCGTAAATCATTTTGATTCCTTTTTTATTTATATATATTTTTTTCTTCTCCTAATAATTTTGTTAATTTAATATTTTATTTTATGTATGCATATAATTACCAGACCTGATTTAAATCATTTATATATTACTGAAAACTATTAGGCTATTTCTGTATTATTTTGTAGTAATGAAATATAACCACTAGATGGCCAAGTTTGTCAAGGCTGTAGATGAACTCTACACGGACTTGATGTTTGCCCTGAACTTCACTTTGATATTTTACTTTAAAAAAAAAAAAATAGGTCTACATTTTTCATTTATTATTATTTTTTAATTAATTAATATTTTATTTGACTGTTATGTAGCCAAACTGATTATTTTAAACTCTTTGACTCTTTCTTTGACGTAATAAATTACAGACTTTGTTGCAGGATTTTAAAATAAAACAGAAAGCTCTGATTTACAACAATTGTGATCATTTGACTTCTGTTCTTCATAAAGATGTTTCTCCCCGTTTTGCACATGAACCCTGACCGCATCAACTTTGTATGAAGTCTATCAAATGGCAAGCAACTGTGCTTGATAGATAATAAACGAGAAGAAAATGTTCTCGAGTGGGATCTTCTTTCACAATGGTTTACAGAGCCCTTGGGCAAAACCCATGTAACCACATGCAACAAGGAGACCTCCTGACAGACATGAAGATGAAGACAAATGTCAGAGATTATTTAGCCAAAAAAAAAATCAATGAAGTCATAATCACTTGATTGAAAGATTTAGATTCTTCTCTAAAATGAGAGAACTGGTACATTAAAGGGCATCATATAAACAGGTTATTCTCATTGTATCCCAACTGTTTAGTAGACAGTGCAAAAATAATGATTAGTTTCTATGTTTATTTGACCATTAAATCACGTTCTGTGTAATTACATGAGTCAGTGGCACTGTTATGATGTATAGATGAACTGTCAGTGAATAAATATTAATTTCTCACAGGCTCGTTCAGGCTTCAAGTTGAACAGATGCTGGCTGATTCAAGCATTCATCTGCAATTCTCACAGTCTTGTTGACACATTTCAACTTTTATTTTGAGCGAGTATAGGAACTATATCAGACCTGAGATATTCAGGATGTACAGAATCCTCATTTCATTCCACATCTATTGCCCTGTTATTAAGATCATAAACAGTGCGATCACAGATAATTCATGATTAGATTTGATGTACTGGCACAAATAAAAGGATGCTTAGTGGCTAATAAACACATTGTCAATTATGTAACACAAAAGATATAGTGTAACACTTTTAACATCACGGACAGCATGTGTGGAATGAGACAGGGGAAATCCAGACTCTGTAAAAAAGAACAAAAAAAACACTGCATTTTTTTATTATTACATAATATTCCAAGCTTCTTCCAAAAATACTATGTCGGTACTGTGGTACATTCCTGACTCTCTTTTGCAACCTCATTTCAGGCCAGATATTTAACAGAAAGCCTCATTGTTTTATCATGCAGATGATTTATCACATTGTTCCTGTGAGTTTCTTGTTCCTGTCTTTCAGGCTTCGGTTCTCAGTTGCTTATGTAACAAGAAAGTACAATTTAAGTGAGGTATCAGAAATGCATTTATGTCATCGGCGGACTATAAGGCACACGTCTGGTTTTCTGCCAGATATTTGACACATATATCAGATCAGCTACATTTAGATTAAATTTCCCTCGTGCCAATGTTATAACAAATGATGCCTGTATAGATAAATATTAATGATACTAATTTTGTGCAAGACATAACCATAGACTTCACTACATAATCATAGAATTTAATTTTTTTAACAATGAACTTTGGAAGAATAGATTAGTTAATTTTGAACCATTATTTTTATGAGGAGCATTAACTGTTCTCAGATGTTACTTTTAAAAATCCTTAGAGAGAATTAAAAAAAAAAAAAAAGGAAGGAAGGAAGGAAGAAACATATTTGTCAAACAGTTAAGAGTATAGAGCAGGGCTGGAGGACCGGTGTCCTGAGGGGTTTAGCTCCAGCCCCAGTTAAACACACCTCAGGCAGCTAATCAGGCTCTTACTAGGTCTACTAGAAACTTCCATGCAGGAGTGTTGAGGAGAGTTGGAGCTAAACTCTGCAGGACACCAGCCCTCCAGGACCGAGTTTGGACAGCCCTACAAAAACTACAAAACTAGAGCTACAAAACTAATGTGGTAAACCAACACGGTCTCACCCCAACTTGTCACATATTGACGCTTGGTCAGGACCCTTTGGCATATTTTTTTGACACAAAGGGTCCTCTGTTGTTTTAATATGAAACCCGTAGCGCCAATATGCTGATGCGGCTACTGGGAATTGTCAATCCTGTATTTGTGTGAATGCAGCATATATTGGGTCATCACATTGGCATTATTGGATATATGTAAGGATGTGATTTCTCAATGTAAACAGTCAAAACTGTTTATTTATATTATGTTATTTACACATTTATGAGCACATAACCCAACCCCTGCCCCTAAACCTACCATCCGTTAATAAAACACAAGATACAGCAGACAAACTACCGTTGTAATTTATTTAAAAAGTATTAATATTCCAAGTCTTCTGAGGCAAAACGCTTGATTTGTGAGAGGAATATACACGATCACCGTCTCCATCCGATGCTACTGCAGTCTGTCTGTAGTATTTATTTGTCGTCAGTAAACCTCAAATGGTCAGTTGAGATGTAAGTATGACTCGTTTGGCAATTTAAAATTATTTTAAATGTAAATAAAAACATTCAAATTCTGCTTTATTCGATTTTATTTCGATTCATCAAAATATACACCATTAGCAGCTATAACAGCTCATAATCTGGACAACTTAGAGGTTAGTTTATTCAAATATTGACCTGATATATTACTCCAAGCCTTCTTACGGATATCGTGGATCAGTTTAAGGTTGGGTGATTGGGGTAATCAAAATTAAAATTATTATTGCTGGTCTTTAATGATGTCAAGTTAATTTAATGTCTTTGCACCAAACCACACTTTGCCAGGGGTGTTTCCAAACTTTTGGAGGGCAGTGTACCATCAGGGTATTACTATGCGACTTTTAAGAATAAATCGAGCTGCTGAACTGAATTAATTTTCAGTGAATTCAACTTTACATCACTGACTTTACTACATTTTTTATAAAACACCTTTACAGCTGAAGTGGTTCCATAATTGATTAATTAAGCATCATTTATGATTTTTTTCCCTGTTCATTTTTGTGAAGCTGCTTTGAAACAGTAATGTATAAAGAACTAATGTGACTTGACATGAAAAAAGGTACTTTCTGCTCCAAAGACAAAGCTAAATTATTTGTAGTTTTTCTGAGAGCACAGAAACAGTTCAGAGAGTAGAGATCTCATTAGTGATGTTTCTTCTATTAGCAATATGAATATCTTTGTTTTATTACATGTCTCTAGGAGACGCTGTATAAATTCAGTATTTATGACAGCTGATTTTAAACAGTGATGATAGAAGCCCTTTGAATTCTCTAGATGCCCACGGCAAATCTGATCCGCTCATGATTGATGACATCTATATTTTCTCCAAAACCTCCTCAAATGACCTCAGTGTGGTAAAGTTAGCATAACATGGGAAAGATTCTGATGGTGTGAAAAGGACAATGCACATATTTGTTTTTTCAGCACAAAAAAAAAAAACATCACAGCATATATGGCTGGCAGCAGACCATCATTTTCTGGAGGTCTTTTTTTTTTTTTTGTAAAAATATCTTTTTGCAATCGTTAGACATCAGTGCCATTAATCCATCAAGATGGTGCTCTTATGATCTCTTACGGGAAAAGAAACATCCAGATGCCAGCTCTGTTTTTTTCCTGTTCACTGTTGTTATGCCAGATAAACGTCAATGTTTAAACAAATGAGAATTTTCTTCATTATAACTAGAGCTGTTTTTCTTTTTTAATTTCAATAAAAAGAGCCATTAACAAACAATTGTTTTGTTTTGTTTTTGTTGTAAGGATGTTAATTATGCAATTAACTAAAATAACACTGTAAAAGAAATCAAAAATAACTAACTAAATAAAATTGTCAGATAAACTGTAATTTACAAACAAGAAAATTTAAATGTAAACCAGTAAAATCAACAATGCACACTGCTATTAAAATCTGTTTTGTACCTTTAATTGACAACCACCATAATCACAAGTAGCTGCTCCACAAGCAGAAGTATAGACATATAGAAGGTGCACAGAGTCATTCATGCAAACACAAAACACCATCATGATAACACACTACACTTAAAGGGTTAGTTCACTCCTAAATGAAAATTATGTCATTAATTACTCACCCGTAAGACCTTCATTCATCTTCAGAACACAAATGAAGATATTTTTGAGGAAATCAGAGAGCATCTGACCCTCCACAGACAACTGAGGTATTGCCCAGGTCCCAGGTCCAAAAACAATGGTAAAACAGTGCTTGGAGAATACAAAAATAACATCATTTAACTCTACCATTCTTCTCCCGTGACTTACATCTTCCACTATTTTGAGTATCGCAATGCATGCGTACACTTTCCTCTAGACATAAACAACCACAGATTGTGCAAATACGTTAAAGCTTGCGCATGCATTGCGTTGTGATACTCTTTAAAACGGCGGAAGACGTAAGTCAGGGGAGAAGAATGGTAGAGTAAATTATGTTATTTTTGTTTTCTTCGCGCAAAAAAAGGATTCTCGTAGCGTCGCAAAACTGAAGTTGATCCACTGATGTCACATGGACTGTTTTACCTGTGTTTTTAGTATGTTTAGTACGTTTAGTAAAATGCAGACTTGGTGTACAGTAAATCAGTATGTAAATCAATAAGTAAACCATTTATTGCAATATATACTGATTTACTATACACCAAGTCTGCATTTTTTTTATATTTATATTTTAAAATGTAATTTATTTCTGTGATCAAAGCTGAAATTTTCACAATATTTCTCCGCTCTTCAGCGCTCCTTCAGAAATCATTCTTATGATGATTTGCTGCTCAAGAAACATTTTACATATATATATATATATATATATGTAAAATGTTTCTTTCTATATATATATATATACATATAGTTGTTGATCGTGCAAACCAAAAAGGCCCATAAATTACCCATAAAATGAAAGAAAAGCAAGCCATTGCATTTCCGTGAGAAACAAACTAAAAGAAAGCTGTGTCTAAAGCAAAATGATTCAGCTCTTGCTATGGATCAGAAGAAAAGTGAAACATCATAAACAGTGACCCACGCTATCACATGGCCACTTACAGATCCCACATTCCCACATCAAGCTCTGGCGTCTCAAGACGACTCTGAAATGGAAACAAGGGGCCAAAGGGGCAACACATTTAGAATACATGATTTAATGTTCTGGTGACAGAAGAGTTTGAAATACGATTCAAAACGCTGTTAGAACATGATACAACCTGAGATAGAGAACAGCTTGGGAAATAAATGCTCCAGTTCATCTTTTGACTTTTTAATCCGGACTCCCTGATGTTTTTCTGCACTTAAGTTATTTTTGGTACCACGTGGGCCAAAAGCCTTTGTATATGAATATAATCTAAACAACATTCAAAGTATTTAATTTTATTTAGGGCATGGTATGTATATAGCCTAATTATATATATATATATATATATAATTTTTTACACCTGGCAAAAACTGAGTAATCATCACAAAACATGAATTAGATGAAGGAATAGATGTGGAGAAATGTAGCATATCACTTGCTCAGTGATTAAAAAAAAAAGGAAAAACTAAACTTTTACTTTTCTTTCAATGGCTGTTTTCAAGCTGGATCGTGACTTTCTTTGCATGAAATTCTGGTAGTTTTTGACCAGTGATAAAAACCAAAACAGCTGCAGTATTTTTGCATTCACTAATGATTAATATGTGCAATTTATACATATTTTCATGTGTTATTACTGTGATATATTTGTGTAATGAAACATTTTCATGGAAAATGACTCAAATTTCTATCTGTTCCTCACACAAAGCTACTGTATATGGCATCTGAAGGGTCAGAAAACCATGCATGAACTACAGTTGTCTATTTCAGTTCACTTCATTTGGAAAAACAAAATGCCTTGACACTGTAAAACTTACTTTTTGAGGTTGTACACAAGGATTCAGTAGGTTTTACTCCAAAAATTAAACTTTTAAACATCATGCAGAAGGATGAAAGGGCATTGGCTGACATAATATCAAAATATAATATAATACAAGTAATGTAAAATAATGCATTATAGGCTACTAGTAAAAGAATTACCAGCTACTGGTAATTTTTATGCATAGCATTACTCAAGATTTATTTTGATTGCATTGTAAAAGCATGATTGCATTATAAAGGTGAACAGACCCTCAGCTGTAGAATATACAGTACACATGCTTTGAATTTCCATGAAACTCTTGTGGAGGTCCCTTTTTCAAACTGAAGCCAAGGCTTCGAAAAACAGAAGAAATTGCATAACAGCAACCTGACAATCAGAAAGTAAAATGTCGCTCATTAAGATGCCACGCCAAAAGGTTCTTAAGAAAGGAAACATGAGATGCAATAACATCTGTGCTTTTAAGATGAAGCATGTTTCTTTAGAGGTTGAAATCTCATGCACTTTCTCCTGTCACTCGTTTTTTTGTGTAATTGCAAAATGCTAGATGTCTCATTCAACACAAGTCAAGTTTAAACAGCCCTGCGTTTGGCTTACATTTCTAAAAACGCTGCAAGGCCCGAATTTACGCCATAATTGTGTATCAAATCTTTTATAAAATACCTGGCAAGAACTGAATGACCTTCATCAAATATGCATGAATTAGGCACTATGCAAGCTAAACAAAAACATGCTTTAATATGAGACTTACATGAAAATTAAGAAATTCTGGTAGTTTTTGATGTTTTGGTAGCTGTTCAGTATTTTGGCATTCACTTCCTAATGATTAATATGTGCAATTTATACATATTTCCATGCATTATTACTGTGACACATTTAATTGGGTAATGAAACATTTTCATGGATAATGACTCAAATTTCTATCTGTTCCTCACACAAAGCTACTGTATATGGCATCCATGCATGAACCATGCATGAACTACAGTTGTCCATTTCACTTCTTTTTGGAAAAACAAAATAGCCTTGACTGTCAAGAGTGGCCTCTAGCGGACCTTGAGAGCACTCGCATCACTTCACCTCCCCTGGACTCAATTCTATTATGGACTCAATTTCCCATTATGCACTGCACACCCACACCTGCTCTGTAATTATCACCCACAGCTGTTGTTCATTACCACACCCACTCACACTCAGTATTTAACTGCTTCATTAACCCATAGTCAAACGTGTAGCTTCCTAGCATTCTTCCCCGTGTTTATTATTGGATTGTTGAGCTCGGCCCGTCTCTCCTCTTGGTGATTGTTTACTGTCTGCCTCGACCTTCCAGCCTGTTTATTGACCACGATTTTGCATTGCCTCCACTGTACCTGTTTGCCCATTGTTTTCGACTCTGCCTGTCATTAGGAATAAAGAGATTTTGCGTATGGATCCGAACGCTCATTACATTGACATTGTAAAAATATTTTTTTTGAGGTTGTAAACAAGGATTCATGAAACGGTTTTTACTCCAAAAATTCTACTTCGGAATGCAATGTTTTTCTCAATAATTATTTGTGATATTTACTAGCAATTTTTTTATTAAATTTGTTTCTGAAGCATTTATCTTCCCTTCATGACCGCTTACATCTTTCCATTATCAAAACAATGAAAACTGAATATGTGCAATACATGGTTTCATTCCTGTTAAAAAGAACTGTTTTAACCATTATTCAACAGAACTGAATAATTCAATGCAGCTTTTAGCTTCAGAAGATGTTATTTGAGTGGTGTGGATTACTTGTGGATTATTGTAATGTTTTTATCAGCTGTTTGGACTCTCATTCTGATCTGCTGGTGAGCAAATGATGCAATGTTAAATTTCTCCAAATCTGTTCCCATGAAGAAACAAACGTATCTGCACCTTGGCTGGTCTGAGAGTGAGTACATTTGAAGCAGTTTTTTTATTTGTAAATTAATTCCTTCTTAAACTAATATGTTGGTTAGCCACATCAGAATCAAAGGGAATAAATTCAAAATCCTGATAGACAAATTGTTCCCTGTGGTTTTCATTTAACCAATCATGATTTCAATGTTCCATCATTTCCTCGTGAGGGATGTGGCTTCACCTGGCTCAGGTATCAGGGCTGGGTCCAATATAAATCAATGCAGCTAAGAAACCAGCACAGAATCCTGGTACTGGGAAGAAACTGCACTGTTCTATACAAACAAGGTGAGCACTCTAATATAAAAAAACAAACAAACATCATTTTACTGTGTCTAATGGTTAAAAATTCTAAACTCTTTAATGATGCAAAACAGTACGATTTTAGCTTTTTCTTTGAAATGCTGACCTTTACCTCTTGGCGTTTCAGAGTAAATTTGCATTGGAGTGACCGGAATTTTACTTTTTAATTTTTTTCTATATTCATTAATGATTTACTAAAGATAAATTAAGATTAATGTGTTCGTGAACAAAGCTTGCTTCAGTTTTGTCTTAGTTGTCTTCTCATAAAATGTGTTGGTTTGTCTTGATGTTGCAAGTTTTGATCAGAGATGATGAAATTTTATTTTTACGGCATCTGTCATCATTTTAACTGCTTTTTGACAACACAAAGAACTTTCTTAATATGTTACTGATGTCCAAGGGTCAAGGCCGGAGAAATAAGAAGTGTGTTGGAAAGTGCGCCTTTGGTGCTGATAAGGTTTATAGAGGCTCTCATAAGAGCATCTATTGTGTGGGCATGTGCTTATGAGTGTACCTGGTGAAGCGGTTAATGATTTTCTGTCTCATTTTTACAGCAGAAACTCTGGGAAATCATGCGGTTCAGCGTCTTCTTCTTCGCCGTCCTCCTAGGATTCCTCTATCTCACATTGGCACAAGGTAAAAACCACAAATGATAATTATATTACAAACAATCCGGCTCTTTTACACCAAAAACATTTCTTTGAAGTTGCAATGTTGAAGTTTATGAAAATACACTGGAACACATTGCACAATAGTAGATTTTTTTCTTATATAGCATCATTTATTTTGCAGATTCAGAAAAAATGAATGCATTTTTACATTTCAAAATCAAATGTCAAGGGTGTACTTTTCCTATTCAAAATATTTCTAAAGAGACAAATGAATTTAAAATGAATTCCAATTAATTTATTTAATGGTGGAGAAATTCTCATTACATTGCATTATTTTAAAAGTTAATTAAAATCATGAAATGTAAAGTTTGGTGTAAACCTGTTTTTGTCATATCCATACCATATGTTTAGGATATTTGTTGCATTATAATTCAATGATATTTAATCATGCTATTTATATATTATTATTACAGTATATTTTTACAGCATCTGTCTTAATTTTTGATATTGTAGATAATATAGTGTCTGATGTTTATATTAGTCCAGTTTATCCTCTTCAGTTATAACGCAAATGAATAATGAATTAAAAACATAAAAAGAAATATAAAAAATGGTACAGGTACTGAAGACAGTATGTGCATCTCATCATTTTCACTAAATGTCTTGTGTTTTCTCTGCACTTTAAAACGTTACTGAATTTAGTTTCAATTGTAATATGATAAGCACCGGTGTTGTCTTTTCACCCCTTCCTTGTTTGCCGCTATTTATGGTTTTATGAGACACATTCACTAAATCATCCATCTGTAATCACCTGTAAAAATTGTTAAGCTATGATTCATTGATGCATGTGTTTTTATGGTACTTATGTCTGTCTGTAGGCTCGTATGAGGATTGCTGTCTGCGGTATATCCAAAAACTTAAACCAGTCCACAGGAGCAGAGTGATCAGCTACAGAAGACAAGAGCTGGACGGAGGCTGCAACATCCCAGCTGTTGTGTAAGACACACATATATGTTACTTAGTAAATCTGAGCACAGATAGCTATAAAAACAAATAAATCTGCATGGAATGAAAGATCAAAAGGATTAACACCGGAGTATTTATTTGTATAGCCTTGTTCACCTTGTGAAGTGAGTGGATAAAATGTTCAGGCATGTAATACAGTGAAGCGATGCAATAAATACATTGCATTGCAGTGACCTGCAGGAGTGAGATCTGTCTTTTATATGTAATTTCCTATTTTAAACCTCATAATTAATAATGTTTAATGCAATTGTCTCCCCACAGCTTCACACTGAAACGTGGCCGTATGATATGCACCGACCCCAGACAGAAATGGGTCCATGAACTCATGCGGAAGGTGGACACAGAATATATGAAGAGGAAGGTGTGTATATTTTGAAATGTATCTATTTCAATTTTATTTTTTAAGCATTTATTTTTCACCTATGTATTTAAATACTTATACAGTCAGGGTTATTATCATTAGTTAAAACCATAAAAAAACTTTTATTCAAAATAAAATAAACATTAACTGAAATAGGCTACAAAAAAAAATTTATTACCTTTTTTTTTTAACTTATTTTATTTATTAAACAACATGTTTAATTAGTTTAACCTCCCATCTAATAATAAACTACTAATAAACTAAAACTAATATATACTAATTGATTACATGTTATTTAAAAATGAACTAAAACTTTTACTAAAATTAAAATGAAAATAAAAAAAATAATAATAATAAAATGTATGTATATATATAAATCAAATCTTATATCAGATGCCTGCAGTGTGACAAATAGATTTTATTTGAATGCTTTTAAATATACCATTATTTCTTAATATCAATTAATAAAAGGCTAAACCATAAATATGGCATGTGTGATTACTGTAAAATAATAATTGTCAAACGTGAATCTCTTATAAAATCACTCATTTTTGTTTTGATGTACAGAATTCACGGGGTTAAACAAGCCAGTGGCGGCCGAGAGAGGACCAGAGAGAAAACAGCTCGAGTGTCTCGGCCAATCACATTCTTTCCTTTAGTTCCAGCAAGGATTGACTGATGTTCTCAGTACTTCCGGTGTTCCGCTCTATGCTCTATCTGGTATCAGGTGGCATTTGCTGTTTCCAGACTTTTGTCGCTTCACTGACGGACTGCTGGATAAAGCTCAGAATGAGAGATATTTTCCCTCTCCACCTGCTGCTGTCGTCATCACTTCCGAGCTCTGTGTAAAACCTTGTGAGCTGCCTGCCTATAAAGCCCAGCAGTATCCTGCATTGGATAAAGTGCGCAAAAGAGGGCGCCTGACGCATGCGCACTGCAAAGATTTATCTTTTATATACAAAGTTATGAGCGATAAAAAAAATCTTTGTACTCGTTTAAACTATATTCTTGAGTGTTTTAGTCTCCTCGTACAAGCACTTACCCGTGTTTTTGCAGTCTTCAGCAGTCAGTCTCATTGGTTTCTTTTCTGACTGTGAAACAATAGGCGGTTCAGTGTTGCCACCTTGTGGACAAACCGATTACTGCAAAAAACAAAATAAAACAAAACAAACAAAAACATAAGTAAATATATAAAACACGTGCGCATAGCCTATAGTGTACCGTGCTTGATGACCTATGAAGCAAAAAGTGACTCGATCAGTACTCAATTAGCTAGTGTTCCTTATATAAACTGCATTTAAATTACAATATATTTAATAATTGCTTTCTGGCTCTTTTCTCTGTAGCTTGTTTAATAAAATGTATATTTACATTTCTTCCGCTTTGTCTGCCATGTTGCAACGCATGCAATGCAGCTTGAACACGTACTACTGACTACATAGGCAGCTCACTAGTTTTGTAACAGAGCTCATGTGTATAGCGTTACCTTGAGGGTCTTATTAAGCTACTTATACACTTTCACTTTGTACGCTTTGATTTACCACTTTCCCCCCACATCATTAAACAGTCAGTGTGATAAAAAACTATTAGTCGTAAATGTGGGCGGGAAGGTTTTGCAAGTAAAGCAGATAATCCTTCTATTTCCTTATGAGTTTATTATACTGCTGACGCACAGACAAGTCGTTTTTGAATTTGTGCGATATAATAACGCTTTGTAAATTATGATTTGTTATTTTGATTAAAGCAATTAGCTAAATGAGTGATTATTTTATAGTCATTGATAGAATGCATCTTCATAGATCTCAGTTGTATTCACAAACCTCAGTTTCTGCATATTTTGCATTACATGTTTGGTTCTTGTTTTTGTTTTGTTTTTTTAATTTAAGCTGAACTACTATTTTTTACTTTAATGTTCACACTTGATCCAGTGAGAATGTATCTTTAGAAAGAATGTGATGCGATGAGTTTTATTGTTTGTCTGTTTCGAAACTGGGTCATAAGCTCTTCGGGCTCCATACCTGATAAAGTGGTCTTTACACTACAGATATTTTCTCATATATCAAAAATAAAATATTTTAAAAAATACCTGGACTTATCATTTTTTCACATGATTTTATTTATTGTTATGTTTACATAATTACAGATGTTTCTCCTAAAACCCTTTTGAAGAAAATAGACACAATAAATCAATCTCTCTCATACAAAGAGTGCATTGCTATAGAATTAATATATCAGCTGACTTTAGACGAATTTGATGAGAATGTTTGTAGTTCATACAGAGATCTCTGAATTTTGATTGCAGACTTTAGTATCTTGCAGTAACATGTTTAAAGACACATGACAGTAGTAAACAATTCTGACAGTCCTAATCCATTTCAGACTATATTTAATATAGTTTTTATTGCGTTGTAACCTACTTTCGCTTTTCTGTGAAACAGAAGAGCTGTTGCGCAATAAAACAGGGTCAATAAAAAGCCAGAGAATTATAGCCTATGGCTCTTGTGAAACAGATGTACTTTCTAAAGGTTAACTTTTACATGAAAGTAATGTGCCGGTACCATGGTACAATGAGGGTATCAGATAGTACTTTGATAGTACTCACAAATAGTCTTTGCTATAAGAATTTTTTAAAAAAGTGGAACAGTATTATACTGTACTCAAAGGTTCTACTATGGCAGATCTCTAAAAACATAGTGCCATGCTATTGTTTTCTTAGTGAAGGATGTGCCAAAGTCTACAATGCAAGCATCACTATTTTGTCACGACTAATGGCGAAGGCTTTAGACACGCTGTCTGACTATCTGCCTGTCCTGCGGGTTCCAGCATGCTGCTGTCATCCTGGAGTTCTCATTTCACGTGGAAATTGTGTAGTCCCATTTCTGCACCTTTACACTATTTCTCATTTCTCTTCCTCGCTGGTGGTGCAGGAGGCCGAGGCATGTTTGCTCAGATAGCATCTCGGCGAGATGTGCCTTCAGAAATTGGCTTCCTTGATGATTAATTATTTCCAGTTGCTACAGTTCATTTTGCCTCCGAGGCAAAAATATCCTGCAGCAAGTTTGGGTTTCTGTATACTTCAAATGTGAAAATGAAATGTGGGGGGTGTAAAAACTTAATGTAATGATGTGACTGAGTGAGGAAAACACTTCTTTTTATCTTTCCCTGCGTGAGAAGCGCACTGAAGCATTACACACCAGTCAGTATCTACTTTTTAGTTGTCTTTAGTGCGTTTTTTCTAGAAAAAAGACTCTCATGAGCCAGTTGTTTTTAGTGAATTAAAAGCATTCAGTGGAACAAGTGTAATTCTATTCAGAAAATTACTCTAATCACTTGTTTTATTGTGGTGGATTAACATCATGTGTACTTCACGACTAGTGTAGTTAAGCACACGAAGGAATGCCCTTTTCTTTTTAGTGATTCAAAAGTATTCAGTGCTTTGCAGTGCCATTCACGACTATTGAGTCAGTTCTTTTTAGTGAATCAACAACATACATAGGCTATGCAACTAGTTTCTCAGTGTATGAACGAACAATAGTAATGTTGCTCTTTTTAATTAGTCAAAACATTTAGCATAACCAGCATAATCGGGTCTAAAAATGATTCATGTGTGCTATTTGAATCCAACTACTGTAGTGTAATTAAAGACAAATTCATATGCTGGTTCTTTTTGGCGAGTCAAAAACATTCAAGTTTGGGTTTGACAAGCTTCTTCACCGACCACTTGTTCACTAAATGAACTAGAGAGAGTACATAAGAGTTGGTCACTTAGTAAATCATCAGATGACTCACTTAAACCACTGCAATTCATCCTAACTTTCACCAATGTCTGTATTGAAATCCAAAACTTTTATTCTCTAAACAATGTCATTGTCAGAACACCATCATTGTCCTTTAGTAGGTGAAAAATGAATACTTTCTCAAAAGTCTGTTTGATTGTTACAAAGTAATATAGAATAATAATTTGCTGAATAAAATGTGTGCATAAATATTTCTGAATATCGAACGCACCCTTATGGTAAAATTGTAGTAACCTTTATTTGTTGGCAGATTGATTACAATTTGTATAACCACCATTTTACTACAAATGGTTAAATTATGATTAGGGTAAAGCAAAACAATGGTTAATTTGTGGTTACCGTGGTTTAACTTCAATACTGGTATCGTTTGCGGTAAAACCATGGTTAATTTCAAAAAGGGTAGGAGAAGGTACTATTCTGCTAGTATCCTGCAGGTGATCGGGCCCTTGGGTGAATATTATCATCAGGGATTAATGCATAAAATCAGTTCAGGTGTGCAATAAGCTTATCCTTTCAGAGCTAGTAATGCAACATATTAGGAAAGCAAACAGCATCCAGATATGTGGGTCAGGTTATATATTCAGGACACGAATGTAAAAACAACATTCAGTGCTCATAAGGAATCACAACTCTTTATGTTTAATGTATTTCCATTCTTTACCATTGTTACTTTAATCCTAGACAACCGCTGTCATTGGTGGTTTCAAGAACGCTTGCATAGCTCAGAGGGATTAGATTTCCTCTTCAAAGAGGTTTTATTTAAGGCGACTCAGTCCTGAACATGTTGGAGCTCAGCTTTAACATGCAGGAACACACAAGCACACTTTACCTCATGCCAACTATGAGGAACATGATTAGTCTCTGAGGAAAGTGAAACATTTTGGATGAAAGGGTCCCATAAAGAGACAAACAGAAATAATTTCCCCTGAACACCTCCTTAGCCTGAACAACATATTCTGAACATCTAGTGAGGCTTTGGCATACAGGTACTAGGGTATACTGTACAGTGTTGCCACTATTGCAATGAGCCATTCACAGTTTCCACATGGTTCGCTGAACGTGTCTAAGTTATTTCCAGCTTTCATTTACACAAATGCATATATTCAAAGCTTTTTTTTATCGCATGCATGCATACACGGCATTTCCATGGTTTAAAAAGCCACAAAGTGCATTCATTATTATTGACATTTACAATTTTGAGATGTATTGTTTCAGTTGATGTATTTAGGGATATGATTGCAGGAAATAAAACTCAGATATGCAAACAGAAAGAATAAATGAATCCAAAAAGACAAGAAGTAAATATTTGAACATTAAATGCAATATGACAAATTTTTACATAGTAAAATCTGTTTTATTTTTGTTGTACAGTAGTTAAAATATACATATTTGCTGTTTTTTTTTTTTTTTATGTAAAGATATTTATATAGCCTCAAAACCAAAATATCTGGGGAACTCCAAGATCTGCGGTTGCAATCTCTATGCCAAAAATGTGCTGCGGCTAAACGTGATAAAAGCAGTTGCTTTGGGGAATAGATTGTTAAGCTTAAGACACGATGTATAATCCTTGGATAATTATGAAAATCCTTTCATTTCATACCAAGTTTCCTCATCACAATGAACAGATTTTGCAGCAGAAATATAATAACTGACTCCATTAACAATAATTGCAATTATTTGACATCATCTCCAGGGTTAATGAAGCAGGTTGCAGCATGTGCTATATAGTAAATTTTTTTTATTTTGTTCTGATTTCCATGCGAATATTTTGTAAAATGTAGTTTATTCCTGTGATCAAAGTTGAATTTTTAGCATCGGTCCTCCAGTCTTCAGTGTCACATGATCCTTCTGAAATCATTTTGATATGCTGATTTGAAGAACCATTATTTACATTCTTTATCTCTTTTTGATTGTTGTGCTGCTTACTTCGGATTGTTGTGGAACGTATTGTCAGGATTATTTGATGAATAGAAACTTCAGAAGAACTGCATTTTATATTTGAAATAGAATGTTTTGCAACATTATAAATGCTTTTACTGTCACTTCATTCAATGAAATGCATCACTGCTGAATAAGAGTATTTTATTTCCCCACATTTCCTTCCCAAACTTGCTGATAAAGAAAAGACACCGAGCCTTTGGCGTGTTTGAACACAGGGCGAGGAACATGCTGTTTCTGTGGAAGATCTGCGTGTCTGGATCTTTAGCTGCTCAATAAATTGTATAAATGTCAAGCTGCAGATCAGATCTGGATGTGTTTGGGTACAGTACTGCAGGGCTCCGTTGATCAAACAGTGGAGAGGGCGAGCGTGACTCATATGTTTTCATACTTCTCTGTGCCTTGTATGTTTCATAAAATGATAGAGAATCAAAATGAAAAGAATTTGGCACCGAGTTCAGCTGTATTATGATTAATCAAAAGCGGGTGTAAAAGTCTTGGTAGGATGACATTAACTGCTTCATCACAGCGTTTTATGTTAATGACAGCAATCACGCTGAATATGTTTTGTCAACATGTGAACTATTAAAAACCATAAATTGTGCCTGACGGGTAATTCAGCTGCCACTCATGTGTCCCTCAAATACACGGGTGCAATATGAGTTCAGGAATGTATAACTGATGTCAGTTTGTGCTTTCTTTCTTTGTTCACACTCTTTCTTGTAAAGGATTTGACCACACTTAATGCACATTTTGATGTAAAATGAATAAACATTTTGTGTTTGCTTTCTATATGTTTAATGATCCTGTTAAAGTTTTGTAAAAACTGGTCTTTGAAAACAATGTATCAGCATTAAATTCTAATAAACACATCAAGTGTCTTGGTATTACATACAAGGCATATTGAACTGTAATAGCCTGTGACATGCTGTAATATGAATTCTGTTTCTTTTTTGAAGGCACTATACTTTTTTTGTCTCATGAAATATTTTTTTAAAAGTAGGCTACTTTTATGTAATATTGTAATATTTAATATTTTGACCATGATATTAATATTTAGCATTCCGATTGATCAAAATAGAAAGAAGTGATTGCAGATGTAACACAAGTTTAATCAGGGTTTCTTCGCTGCATTAACTCTGTCTCTGGCATCCTCTGCAACTTGGCCTTGGTGTAGTGATGAGAGAAACGAAGCTTTTCGAAGTTCTGAATCAACTGAACCAACTGCTTCGTAAAATGATTCACTGTTTAGATGTATTCGAAACAACACAGTCTGGCGGCACCTGCTGGTCAAAACGGTGTAAATGCAACAAAAATTTACTTCAAATCATGTAGTATAATAATGACACTATTTACAAACAAATGTTTCCACAAAAGTGTCATGTATAGGGTATTAAAACTAATCTATAAATAATATAACTTTCTCATACGCATTCACCGGGTAGATAAATATGTTCTTTATGTGCCTATATAATAGTTTTTTATACCGTAACCGTCAGCAATATGTATTTTATTTATATATGCCACTTTACTTAAACAACATAAAAAATTTGCATATTTTATGTTCTTGTAATAAACTTTTTTTTAAATAAAAAGTATGCAATATCAACACAGGATTTAGAGTGGATATACCTACACTGAAAAAAATGAACATGGCAGGTCTTTGAAATTACAAAAATGAAACATGTATGTACAACACAATTCATTTATATTTCTGTTGTGAACATGATTTAATCAAGTAGATTCCAGTTGTTCATATTGACTGTTAAATGTACACATTTCTATCAGGTTGATTGTAACTGATTAAATTGAGTTTTGACACATCCGGGGCAATTGCACCTGGGAGCGGAAAATGGCCGCGTGAAGTTGACAGCATTGGTGAATCAGTCCATGAACGTTTAATTATTTGCATGTAAACTTAAGTGCAATTCGTTTAGTGTTGTATATATTTTTTTACTCTAAGCACTTTCGGATCAGTTAGGGGATCTTTTGGTTAATTTTATTTTTAAGTTTTTTAGGATAACGTCGACAGTTTAACTTTTAACGCGGCTCTTTTTCCGTCATTATTTTTTATCTTTCTTGTCAGTGCTGAATTTGAATCCGTCGGGAGAAATTTTGGGACTACGTCAAAATAAAAAAAAATAAAAAACACGCAAATCTATGTCAATGGATTCATCTTTAAGTCTCGGGGCCTGTGTTATGGTGGACTTTGAGTCAGACTCAGGTGCACTCGTTCCATTACCTGAAGCTCCACTGAAGGAACCAAAGCACAAAAAAGGCAGGAATGATGATGATGGTGATGATGATGGAGATTTGCAGTCTCCTTTGGCCACGGTAATCATAACGTCCCTCAAATCCACCATTGATGAAAGAGCCGACATCCTTGATAAAGGCATCGAGTGAAAATGTCAGTTGAATTTCTTACAGAATAAATAAAGGATGTGAAAGGAAAAGTGGAGCGAGTTGACAAACAGGCGACTACTGCGGAAAAAAGAATCGGCGGGCTGGAATTCAAAGTACAGGATCTCTCTAGATATCAGAGGAGGTGGAATCTGCGCCTTTACGGTTTGCCCGAACGAAAAGGAGAGAACGTCAGACGGAAAGTTCTTGATGTTTGGGAGGCTGTCATCACATCTTTTGATGGCAAAGCTCATGAGTTCAGGGCTAGGTGTTGTGCCGAATTTTGACCCCTGCCAGATTGTGACACCCCTAGTATTGGTAGGTTTAGTTTA
>JAUCMR010000158.1:0-16793 GCA_032357425.1 Enteromius argenteus | reverse complement strand
ATTTATTTATTCTGACATTTATGTACAAATCCAGGAGCCTATGTGGAGAAAGCAATATGAACTCAAACATTTCTCACCCAATGCTTCAAGAAATCTGAGATATGTTATACAATTTTATAAAGACCAAAACTGTGTCTTCATGTCTTTTTATTTTTATTTCTGCTTATCAATGAACACCTGAAATATTCATAGAGTTTATAAAGGAGCAGCATCTGAACAAAAACAATTTCTTCCTCATCCTAAAAAAAACAAAACAAATAAGACAGTTCAGGATATAAAATTGTTTTAAAACTTACACAGAATCTGTCCTCTCCCTTTTTTCTCAGTCTTTAGGGGTAAAGTGCCACTTTTCCTATTTAAAAACATCATCTAAGTGTTTCCGGTTTGTTTCTCCTCGCAGTCTCAGATATGTCCAGTAGACTCCAAAATACGTCTTCAGTTCACACAGATCTGCCCATTAACAATTCCAGGGTGGATAAAATCCTTATTCCGTCCAATGAAGAGCAGTTTTATTCAGTCAGGCGAATAAAGTTTATTAATTTTCATCTCAACGAGCTAGAATCTTTCATGGGTCTGCTTGCTCCCGTCACACAAGTGCTGCTCTCTCTCTCTGCGCTGCTGGCTCATGTGTGTGTGTAATCCAGTCTCACTCACTCACCTACAGACAGGTGACTCACCTCTGACCCCTCCTGCCGCGGGATTACAGCGTCCAGCTGTCTGTCACTCGCTCCACGTGCAAGCTGTATTTAGGTTTGTGTGTCTGGCTCCAATTTAGTTTTGCCACGCAGTTGTTACAACATTATTAAGTGAATGCTACACTCTCAGAAAAGCTATCACCTTTTCAAAACATACACTTTTGTACCTTTCGGGTTCATATATGTACACTTTAAGTACTAATATGTACCTTTAAAGTACCAAAATGGACCCTTTAGGTACAAAGGTCAGTGCAGTTGATAGTGTGTTCTAAGTGGTTGCCAAGTTGTTATAGAGCTTTTCTGTATGGTTGTTGGGATGAAAAACACCACTAGTAGCTTAGTAGTTTAATATATTTTCCTCTCACATGAATGAGCAGTGGAGTGGTTGCTAATATATAACTGCATAATATGACCTAATTATACAAGACTGTTTTTCTCTGATGGATGTAATAGGGCATCTCCTTGAGTGCCTCTAAACCGAAAGATAAACAGATGGCCACAATCCTCATCAGGTCCAGACGTCTGGCATCAGAGGGAGCTGGACCCGTCTGTCTGTCTGAGAGAAAGTGACTCACATCTGATCCACTGCAGTTCATTTTCCCGACAGAGGAGGACTCATGGCAGGTAGATGTATTTTAAAAATTTTAATAAAAAATAGTTTTAAAATGATATGAACAGCAGGGATGACAGTGGCAAATGATAGATAGATAGATAGATGTGTATTGTGTATATTTGTATATAAAATTACACACACATACAGCACATATTTTTTAAACATTTAAATGTATTTACATATCATTTATATCATATAAAAAACCCATACCAAAAATACAAATGTATATGCATGTGTGTGCAATAAAGACACACAGTACTCACACATATATTATGTAAACAAAAACTTATTTTGGATGCGATCGTTTGACAGCACTAAAATAATTTTAATATAGTTTGAAATACACAGAATATGATAAGGATTCTAGTATAGTATTGAAATGTGTTAATACATTTTCACAAGAAAGTGACCAGTTGATGGATTCACACTTTTAATAAGGATTTATATTTTCTAATAATGTGTTTCAGTAACTTTTTAAAAGCAGATAAATAGGGTCTATATTAGATAAAATAGCAACCCACTTTGACAAGTCACTTTCGGATTTTTTACAAAATTACATAAAATATACAAAAAATGTTAAAATATATAAAATATGCATAATGTGAAATAAGTAGAATTAATAATTCAGAAATTTGTATAGTTTTTTGTTAGATATTTTGTTATTTGGCAGTTATACTATCATTTAATTGAGGCACAATAGCGGTCTCACAAATTGTATTATAACCAGAGAGAATTTGCTTCTTAATGAATGTAATATTTTATCAGTAAAACCATAAAATTATCTACTTAGACCTGGATCCTAGTGAAAACTATAGCTTGATATAACATGATGTCATGTGAAATGTCAAAATACCACAATTCGTTTAAAGATCTGAAGTTAGTCCAGTCTTGTTTGTGTTGCACTTTTCACAGTCTTGGTCAAGTTTCTTTCTTCCCAAACCATTTTTGGAAAATTTCCTTTTTATAAGCTCTATGGTTTAAATGGTTTAAACTCTTTCGTGAAGTCTGTAGAAACAGAGCGCCTCCAGCATCTGAGCCTCATTCATTTCTTTGAAACTCTTCATGTGGAGGAATGTCCCGGGTCTCTCTGAATGCATTATCATGGAAAAATGGCTGCTTTTAAGAACAAACCAGCTCGTTTTATATTCACGTGTAATGTTGCATGCGTCCAAACATCTCCAAACAGTATGCTAGTGGAAAGCTAATCATGACTGATTGGTTGTGATTCAGGAGTTTCTGTGACCAGATTAGCGGGTTAATCAGCAGCGCTATTGCATTAATCAGTTGGCATTAGTCTTTGTAGTGCAAGGTGTAACCTGTTTAGTGATTAGAATGATTGAGGTGAAAACAGTTCCAGAGGAAACATCAGAGTGGAGAAACACATCCAATACACATAGAGATATATAACGTAGGAAACGCAGCGTCAACCACATAATATAGTAATACAGTAGAGCTGAGACTGAACTGTGTGTTAGTAGGTTTTCACAGGAAAATGACCATTTGATGGATTCACACTTTGATAATGATTTATATTTCGTAATAATGTGTTCAATTAACTTTTTAATGATAGATAGATAGATTTATCTATAATTATAATAAATTATATATTTAATATTATATTAATTAATTATATGTTTATATGTAAATGATGGATTATATATTATATAAGATAGCTAGACAGATATGTTTTTTATTTAAATTATACCTCATTATATATAGAATTACAAATGAAGTATTTTTAGTTATATGATATATTTAATTTTATATAATTAATCATTTGTTTATATGTAAAGGATGCGTTATATATTTATTAGTTTTGTCAAATGATTACGTTTTTGTTGTGTGAGTGTGTACATTTATTATGTATACACGCATGTATACATTTAAGAAAAAAGATGTTATATTGTATATCAAATATATTTATAAACAATATAAATTATATAAATATATACATGTAAGTGTGTATTTATATATACATAATACATATACAAAGTACGCACATAGATAGATTGATAGATAGATTTTAGCGAAAACCTGTGGCTTTAAACGTAAAATATTCGTAGGAAAGAGAAAGGCCGGTCTTACACTTTCAAACAGACTGACATGCACCATTTGTCCTGATGTGGAATAAACACAAAGCTCTCGACAGGGGGCAGGGCCCCGTTCACTTGCTTTGAGCCCGTTTTGTTTTAAGTGGTGGTGCTAAACACCTTCCCCCTGAGATAAAAGATGATTAATACCTTTGAATGAGGGCCGCTTAGTGGCTCAAAGTCCCTTAAGTACTTAATTAGTGAAAGGATGGGTCTGACAGCAAACACGAGCACGAGGTGTGGATGAGATGCTCTTTGATCCTAACAGCAGGCATTAGAGTCATGGAAATTTGATTAGTTCTCTCCCATTCAGCTCCCACGCTCAGCAGCAGTTCACCCGGCGCAGGTATAAATATCCCAGAGGAGCAGGACCGAAGACACAGACCTGACGTGGTGTGTAAGAAGCATTGCTATGGATTTACTGTCGCTGCTGGGGTTTCTTCTGCTCTGCACCGTCCAGCAGACCTGTGAGTGTTTTTATCTTTTTATCGCATGTATTATTATACAAGATCGTGCTAATTCAGTGGAGCATGTAACTACAATGTAATCTGTTTGTAAACGTAGTCTGTCATGTGATTGATACAATATGATGCTTTTGGAATACAAATACAGTTAAAAGGACACTTTGGGTGATCAGATACTGTATGCATGGTATGGAAAGACCAGGTTTTTTGGACATTTGTAGCACTTTTTTAGATAAAATCACACTACCATGGTACTGACATAATTTATGACAGATAAGGTACCATATTGTGTACTCCATTTTTAATAGTATTTTTTTATAGTTTCATTTAGTTCAATTAGTTTTTCTTTTTATATTTTTAATTATACTTTTTTTTGTCATCATTTTATTGATTTTATGTCTGTGTAGTTTTTATTTTTATTTCAGTTTGGTATTTTAGTACTTTAGCTTAAACTAAATGAAAATGACATTAAAAGTCCTCATATTTTCAGTTTTCATGCTATTTTAAAGTTGCGTTAATTTTGCAACTTTTCATTCTTTTTGTGTTTGTGTTTGATTTTTTAACTGCAGTTTTAGTTATAGCTTATATTTTGCCTTATGTATATGTAGTTATATGCTGCCTTGACAATTAGCTCAAAATAAAATCAGTATAAAACAATAACAAGTTTATTTCAGTTGACATTTATTTTATTTCAAATAACTACATTTTTATGGTTTTCATTTGATTTCATTATAACTTTGGTCAGTCTTGATATTGACTAGAATAGCTTCAAATGATTGCTTTCTCCCAGTATCTATCGGTTACTATGAGAATATTTAACTAATAATAATAACTTATTTGTGTCTTTTAGTGACAGCTGTTTTAGGTAAAAGCACAGAATCCAGAAACCTGTTCACAGAGAGAGCCTGCTGCAGACGCCAAAGTCACATCATCTACATTGGCAAAGGTTTGATTTATTTACTTGACATAAATTAAAATAGAAACACTTTAAATGCTGAAGGAACGCAATAGAAATATTCTACATGAATATGTTGTCAGATCCTGATGATCCTTTTTATGTAACAGATATTTCTGGCAGTCCTGTGAATGTCGATGTGGGCGTGTGCAGGACACACTGTGGCCAATCGGTGCGTTCTGCATCACTTGAGGCGGAGCTAAGGGCCTCCAAATACTCCTCAATGCTTGAATTCCTGAGACACAAAAAGGTAAAGCAATTCCACAACTGACCACAAGATGACGACATTTCTCAAAATGAAAACAAGCATACGAAATATGAAAATTATTTGTTTTTATTCTAAAAAATTAAGTATACACATTCACAGTCATTGTTTAATTTTTTTTGAATGTAGAGAGAAAGTGACATGATTTAACAATAAATTATTATTTAATTAAGTAAATACTACTAATAATAATTTTATAAATTAGTTGTAAATCATATATTTATAATTATAATTTTTTAGTCATTTAAAAAATTTATTTTATTTAATATATTTTAAATAAAAATAAATTAGTAAGAAAAAATTACTTAATATATTTAGGTATTTTGATAGAAATTACACATTATATATTCATACAAAATAAAGACTTTTTTAAAAGTCAAGTTTTTTATTTTACTGTGAGCATCTACAATAATGTGTTATTCATACATCTTAGTAGCCCAACTTAATATTTTTGTCCATCATCATTTCAGATGAGGCGTTTGGATCAGTCGTTGGAAGCATCAGACTCCATCAGCGGTTCCCCGTCCTGTGGTCTGAGCTCCACCTGCGAGCCGGCCGGGGTTCGTGTGGACCGTGTGATGCTGTATGAAGGGCTGCGGGAGGTCGAGATCATCGAGGACTGTCACTGTGAAGCCAAAATGAGCCAGTGTGTCCGAGCGCCGGCGCTGAAAACATACTACTCTCAGACTCCCTACGAGACTGTCATAGACACGGGCAAATGTGTCGGATCCAAAGGGGCACCAGGTAAGAAAAAACGGAATAAAAGTCCCGTTATAATCAGTGTGTATTAGAATACTAATAGTCGATCCTACTGGTTGTAGGAAAGAAACTAGTGGCATAAGTAATGGATAAAAATCCATAAATTCATGCACCAATAAATGCATAAGCTTCTAATGATGACACTAATCATCTGTTTTACCTACAGAGGGATTTTCATGCGTGCCGACTAAGTTTGATTCCACCTTCATTGAAACTCCAAACAAAGTGGAGTTGATCCAAACGGTGGCGCAGTGCAAACTAATGGAGGGATGTTACCGAATCCCGTATGTAGAGTATCACTACGAGATCACGTACAACGACGACGGAGTCAAAGTAGAAAGCCTGAGGGTGAGTAAAGCAGCAAAACAATTCCGTTTCAACTGTGAGAAAATGAAAAGGTTATCTTTTTTTTCATAATTGCGCGGGCTTTTAACCAATTTTTTTTATTTTTCAATTTATTTTATTATAGGTTTTTATTTTTATTCTAAACAATATATTTAATCTCTGCCAGATTTGGTTGCTTCAGCCATGAAATGTAAATCTCTCTCACTGGTTGCATCTAAGAACTAGCATAATGTAATAACGCTTGTAGTTGATGTTAACAATGCAAGTAGCATTTTAGACATTAGGTATAAATGAAATTTATGATAGAATTATATACCACAGTGGTCGGTGGGTTAGTTAAAAGTCTAAATAGGAGGTTCAGAAAGGTTAATACGAGACCGAACTTATAGCTAGTCTTAACTGAAATGAAATTCAATGATCTCACACCAGGAAATGCTGCTGGTCAGAAAGGAAATTAGTCATTTCCATGTGATCCATGCTTGTTTTCTTCATTTGTTAGACTTAAAGATCAGGATCCTGATCCATTTACCCCCTCTCTGAACATTTCCAGTTCACATTTCCATAATTAGACAACACTGTGAATATGCATGAAGATGTTGCACACTAAACAACTACTTACTGCTTAAACCATTAGAACAGCTTCTAGATAGAGAGTGCATGTCCTAAATTGTCCTGATTACAACCTTATTTCTGAGGCAAAATGGCACGAAAAGGTGACGAAATCTCCTAAATATTTAAAAAAATCAATTAAAAAAATATTTTAAAAAATCAATTCTTTATATTTTGTTATCTAATGTGTAGCTAATATTTTATTCTTTTTAATTTGAATGTGGCTTTAACGTATTTGACATGCATGTTTTTGTTATATTCTTTTATTTTTTATACTTTATACCAAAAAAAAAGGTAGAAATGCCACTGAAAATCAGTTCCTAATTCATATTAAGTAAAACAGCTCCTAAGCCATTTAATCGTGTTAAATCCTCACATTTTGAAGTGTATCCGGTGTGCTTATTGAACACATCCGTGTCAGATGTTCTCTGTCTGTCGCCGCACTCTTAAAAGGTGCGAGGAGGCTACAAATGGTCCCTGCAGGTGCCAAATCAAAGCACTTAGCATGTTAAGAGGCATTAACAGCAGGCGGTGAACTGATGGCTTCTTTCTCTTGTGTTGCTAATGTTCTTACAGGAAATAGATGTTGGCAGATGTTTGGGAAGCTGCACCTCAGGGAGCCGCTGTCTTCTCAGGTACACGCCACACATCTGACTTTACACACAGCTAAGCAAACACACGATCACACACACCCTTTACAGTGCGCACTAAAACACAACCCTATTTGCTTTGACACTTCAGCTAGTCTTTAATCCAAAGCAGAAATACAACAGTTTCGTTTTAGTTGATTATATGTGATTTTTATTGATTTACTTGTTATGCTCACCAAGCCTCAAGATGAGTACAGTAAAAAAAGATCACAACATTATTGCATTTTAAAAATGTTTTTTTATATGTGAGTATATTGTAAACTGCAATTTATTTCTGTGAGCCAATGCTGAATTTTCAGCATCATTACTTGCTGCTCAGTTAATATTGGTGCTCAATTATTAATAATAGTTCTCATTAGAATTAATGTGGAAATCTGGAAACTGTGAATTGAAAATAGAAAATGATATAGAAGACTTTTTCAGCATTATAAAATAAAAGCTGAACTATTTTTTTGTTAAATCTTACTCCATACTTTTGAATAGTACTGAATAATGTTAAGCAGAGCAACTGTTTTCCACATTGGTATTAATCAGAAATGTGATTTGACCAACAAATCAGTATATTAGAATGATTTCTGAAGGATCATGTGACTAAAGACTGGAGTAATGATGCTGAAAATATAGCTTTGCATCACAGAATTTTTTTTAAAAATATATTCAAGTAGAAAACAGTTTTTCTAATTATTACTGTTTTGGTTGTTTTTTTATTAAATAAATGCAGGCTAGGTGAGCATCTTAATTATTTCTATAACTTTTGACCAGTAGTGAATATAATTATATAAATAGGATTTATAGTAGTCAACAGGTGAAGTGGGTCAAAACCGTTCATCAAAGTTGTCCTCAGACCAAAACAATACCCGTTCTCGTTTTAGGACTTTGATGAACTTTTTTGATTCATTTCAAATGTTGACTACTGCATTTAACTTGTAGATTTTTAAGTTGTAGTTTAACTCAGACTCAATGTATGGGCTTTCTATTTACATTAACAACTGTAAACTACTTTAATGAATAAATATAAAAACAGGCAGACAGACAAAGGGCTTAGTGAGAGATAAAGCTGTGGCTCTTCGATGAACATCAGCATTCTGATACATTTTCACAATAAAAGAGAAGGTTTAACAGAACAGATATAGTTAATACATCTGTTTTATTAGTAAGAAACCAAAACATGTAAACCATTTGTATTCCACTATAATTTATATACCTATATATATTATTTAACCTAATTTTTTTTACAATTTATTTGCTCATTTTAGATTTGAAACTTTTTTTAACATTTAGTGATGATTTGAGTGTATTTTATTGGATGTTGACTAACACACTCATGTATTTTTGCAGGAGCGCGTCTGATCTCGGTGAATGTCTGCTGTGGGCCGAAGGACGGGGCAACGCTTGTGTTCCTCAAGACTACGAGAGCCATACTTTCCTCAGTCAACACAACCAAATCCGCACAGTTCTGGCCATCACTTCCTGTCTATGCCAGTCTTAAACACACCGTCCTCTACTGGATGACTTAAGCAACTACAGCGGGACTTCTTGAAGTTCCCCTCATGAATCATTTGCACAGCTGTAATGTGCATTAATGGACAGAAGTGTAAAGGCATGATGCAATGATGCTGTTATGTAATATATGTAAACTATGTAAAAAGTATTTTGTAAATAAAATCTATGTCAGAAAGTAGAAAACAGGTCTTCCGGTCCACCATCTTTGGATTACATGCCAATCTGCACAGAACTAGAGAAAGAAAGTTACACATGCAAATCATTTCTCAGTTTTAAATCATGTTACAAATCAACCAATAATTAAAGCATTAGCAAGAAATGCAAATGACAAAGAGGTGTCACATATACAAAATAGCCTACGAAATACTCTAATCCCAAACAGGTCATTACAGAGAGGCAATTCAAAGTTATTTCAAACTGCATTAAAAAGGGAAACCCAATTTGGCAACCATGGGTAAGACAATTTCTGCCCCTATTTGGAAATTATAACTGAGACATACAATTCACAATTTATAGACAAAGTTTGTATACTATATACTAAAATAACAACATAAAATTTGACAAATTTGCTGTATTTAAAGAGATACTATACTGAGATAATATGAGCTAATTTACATTTTTTGTATCATACAGTTAACAAACTAAAACTCCCCCCCCATAAATGATCTGTGCACTCCACAATATAATAATCCATATACAAGATGCATCCGAAAAAAATTGTATAGCTATAAATTCATAAACGTGGAAAATTTTGCATTAGATAGAGTTAGAGTCCCTGAATGCACAGATCAAAGGCTTTGTTGCAATTGTTTGTGATTTGTGACATACAAGTGAGTAAACTGCAAAATCCAAAACACAGACAGTATTTGCACTTTAAATAGGATTTGAGGGTATAAAATGTAATGATGTATCAACAGGGGCCACCTACTTTGATTTAAAAAATTGGAAGATGTTGGTCGACCACTTCAATGAGAATAGCTGATTGCAAAGATGCCATACAACATCAGTCTCCTTCGGCATTAATGCCATTCATTACTCTTATGCAGTCCGTTAGTATTAAGAAATCTCTGGATCAACACACTGAATGAGCCCCTAATGAAAACAATCAATTACAGATAAGAAATTAAACCGGTCTAAACCACCCAGCAAACTATTAACTATCTATTGATTCACGCTCGAGCACATTTATTCAAATTCATGATGTCATTAACATACGAGACTGTGAACGCAGTTCAGCGTGACGCGACAAAACGAGGCGATTTTAATTCGCTCGGACTCCAATCTCTGTTTGAGCAGGTGTGTTTGCCATTAACATGAAAACACAGGGCACATGCTGAAACCTTCTCACGGTATTTGTCGAAATAATTATTGTTCCTCTATCACATTAACCTCCTTTGTCTCGATTAATGGATCCCTTCTGAGGGAAACCAACCGCCCGCGGGGAGCAAACTTCGCGCCAAATCCACCTCGCGCCGCCTGAACAGACAAAACGTCACACAACTGATCGTATTAACTATAATAATAAAAAAGACTTCTTACATGGACATATATAGAGTTTATTTACAGCGTAGCACGGTGGCTAAACACTAATTTCCTCTCAGGACCTCCTCACAGGACCACCAGTCCAGTTCGCACCTTGTTAACACCGCCATTAGATTTGCTTTACATTCGCTGATTGTTGATTTACATTTGCGACTAAATGGCAGCTCTTTACGGCTGTTGACCAACATCTTATAAAGGCCTGGCAATCTTGCAGTGCTTCATTCAGTCCAGCTCCAGCCAGCACAGAGCATCTGAAGATGTTGACCGCAGTGATCTGGATCTCCGTGATGGGACTCGCCGTCTGCAGACCGTCTGTGAATCACCTGGAGAACGAGTCTGAGGAAGTGCGCTCGGAGGCCATCAAGAGGCTTTTGGAGGTGTTTGGGATGGAGGATCCTCCTGCTGCTCTGGCTCGGGGACACAAACAGCCTCCTCAGTACATGCTGGACCTGTATAACACCATCGCAGACGTGGACGGAGTCACCAAAGACCCGACGCTTCTGGAGGGGAACACCGTGCGCAGCTTCTTCGATAAACGTAAGATGCGGAGTGTAACCGTACAAATACAGACTTATCCTTGGGTGTCTAATTATGAGATCATCCAAGTTAGATTTCAACCATTAATTTTTACTACGATTTAAATCTGGTGGTCTTACTCAGTCCATATTATTATTATATGAAAGATATTAAGGTAACATTTTCACAGAAGGTATTTTACCTTATGAAGAATGATTTAATAGCCTATAGGAAACAGTAAATCAGCCAAAAGTTACTTTAGCTGGGTTTCCACAGACAGGGTCATAGTTTTTTGTATTCTCCGTTTTTTATTTTAATCGGTTTTAGTTAACATTTGAGTGTTTTTTAATATTTGTTTCATTTCAGTTTTAGGTTTAGTTATTTTTTGTATATCATTTTGAACATGAAAATTAATAAAGATGCTTTGGAGCTGAACAAGATACTTTTTGTTTTATGCATTATATTTTTAACATGTTAATACAAAGAGCATATAATGCTTTTTATTCTGTTTTGATAGGGTTTTTTTTATTCACAACATCTCATCAATTTAAAAGAATTTTAAGTAAACTTTTTTTAAATCCCCAGGAACTTGGTACTCAATATAGTGATAGACTTTTGTTCAAATATCTGATATTAATAAAGTAGCTGAGAAATCATGACAAACATTCAGTCAACTAAAATGTAACATTTATATTTTATTTATGCTATGAAATATGGAATTGTTTGCCCATAAGAGTGTATAATTAAAAGTGTAAATGTAACCCTATATTTTAGTGTTAACGTGAGGTTTTGAGAATGGCTCATTAAGAGCCATATTCATCAGCCGCTAATCTGAATATTGAGGTGGGGGACGGTGTGAAATATGCATAAAGTATGTGTGATTGTGTGTCAATTCTCACTTCTGAATTCTGACTTCTCTCATTAGTGCACAGCGACCAAATCGAGTTTCTCTTCAACATGTCCACGGTGGCTAAGAGTGAGAAGATCCTCACAGCCGAGCTTCATCTGTTCAAGCTCAGACCACAAGCGCCGCTCACGTTCAACAGACATCACTTCTGTCAGGTACGGTATTTACCGTCTGAGCTGTAAATGAAAATGACGTGCTTCTAAAAGAAGGTTCTCCAGGTTAATCGTTGCAGTGATGTCTTTATGCAGGTCAGTGTCTATCAGGTTCTTGATAGCAGCAAGAAGAACGTCTCCCAAGGGAAGAAGCTGCTCTCATCCAGACTGGTGCCTATCCAGTCCAGCGGCTGGGAGGTTTTTACCATCACTCAAGCTGTAAGCATCAATAAAATCACATTTTCCTAGAGACTTCCAAACTTTAGGTTGTATTTGAGTTAAAATGCTGCCTTAGAAGGGAGAAGAAAAGGTTCTAGAACAGACTAAAAAAGTTGATTGTGCAAGTTCTCCTCAATAATAAATATGTCTTAAAGGTGCGTTCCTGGATGTCAGATGAAGGCAGTAATCTGGGGCTCCTGATCTCGGTCAGGACTCTAGCAGGTCTTCAGATGGACATGAAAACCGTGCGGTTCGCATCAGGCCGTAACCATCATCACACCAAACAACCCATGCTGGTGCTCTTCACCGACGACGGCAGACGGGCAGCTTCTCTGGAGATCATACCTAAAGGTATGGCATATATGTCTCTTTAATAGTTCAATTAGACTGATGTTTCTTCACAATAATCTCATATGAGTGATACTTCAGGCTCTTGGGATTAAAACATACACATCTTATCCTGAACTAACATTTTTGGGGATCTGTAGAACAAATGGAAAGAAAAAATTTATCAATAAAAAGACAATAAAAAAGTAGATAAAAAATACATAGATATAAAGTTTAAAATGCAGTATTGTAAAAAATATATACAGTGAATAATAGTAATTACAAAATAAAATAAAAAGCACTTAAATCATAAAACATTTACTTAATGCAATAGATCTGACATCACAGTATTATATAAACACTATAGAGAGTAAAAAAATATTGTGATAAAAAGTGGAAAAGTTTGAAGAGAAACAATAAAAAAATAACGTTATAGTAAATAATAAAATACAGTGTTATAATAAATAAAAACAATTCAAAGTGCTTAAAACGTATTAACTTAAAATAATATAAATTCATGGTACTATGGAGAGTTCAAATAAAATAACTAACCCTAACCAACCAAAAAATGAAATAATAAAATCTTGAATAAACCTAACAGTAAAATTAAAATATAAATGGATAAAAATTAATTAAAAGTGTTAATACAAATATATTAGTATCTCATTGATACAAATATATACTTTTATTTATTTTTTTCATTCTGGAAAAAATATAACTGATTTTTCTATTTTAAGCTGAGTGTTACGTGCACAAGGATGTACATATCTGGAGGTCCATGGCATCTAAAAGTCTTCTCATGTCTTCAGGTTCAGATGATTCTCCTGCTAGACCCAGTCTCCCGTTTCCCAGCCCGCCTCTCTCGGCAGCAGCTCGTCGCAGCGCTCGCTCCATAGACTATGACGAGAGCGGGGAGAAGATGCCGTGTCAGCGCCTGCCGCTCTACGTGGACTTCGAGGAGATCGGCTGGTCCGGGTGGATCGTGTCTCCGCGCGGATACAACGCTTACCACTGCAAAGGCTCCTGCCCATTTCCTCTGGGTCAGAACATGAGGCCCACCAACCACGCCACGGTCCAGTCCATCATCAACGCCCTCAAACTGACCAAAGGCATCGAGACGCCCTGCTGCGTGCCGGACAAGCTCTTCAGCATTAACCTGCTGTACTTCGACGATGATGAGAACGTGGTTCTGAAGCAGTATGATGATATGGTGGCCGGCAGCTGCGGCTGTCACTGACTGGCTTCAGTCACACTTCTGGACTGGACTCTTGTGGCAGGATGGGACTGTAACATATGTACATAGATATCAAAGTTTAATATATGGAGGAGCTTGAGTTGGTCGCTTGTAAATTTGTATATTGCATGTTGTGAACTATTATAAAGTCTAAATAAATTCTTACACAAAAACGATGGATAGAGTTGCTTTTTAATTCTGTGGCTGTTGCCAGATAATATATATATATATATATATATATATATATATATATAGCAAAAAGCAGAATTTTTTTATTTTTCTTTTTTCCCCAATTCCCTTCTTCCCCTCTTTTCAACTTTTTCTTTTTTTTTTACCTTTCCCGTTTTTATTTTTGTCTATCTTACACATATTGATGTGTTTTTTTCTGTGGTTGTTGCCAGGTAAATTGTATTGCAAAAATCTACTTTTTTCTTTACCAGCTTTACCAGTCTTTTTTTCTTTTCTTGTCTCCTTTTCTTGTATCTTACACAAAAAATTATGTACAGAACTGTTTTTCTGTCTTTACTGCTTTTAGATTTTCTTTTTCCCTGTTTTCGTGCTCTGTAACAATTATTTTCTTCCATTAGCTTTCTTTCTGTTCAATTTTGCCCTTTCTCTTTTCTATTTTTCTTTTCTTCTTCCCCCCCCCTTTTCCTTCTCTTTTGCTTTCCCCCTTTCTTTTCCCTTTTACTTCCCCATTTTCATTTTCAACTTTCTTCTTTTTTCGTCATCTTCTTTTACACTTTTTTTCTCCCCAGTTTCTTTGTTTTTTTTTCTTGTTCATGCTTTTCTTCCTTTATCCCCTCTCTTTCTCCTCCACTATAAACAGAGGGTTTCTGAAGTATTTTAGTGACCTGCATCTGTTCATTTATCAGCTCATCTCACATTAATGAACCAATCAGTGATCTGCAGATCCAAACATCACCAGAAGATGGTGACAGAAAAAAAGAAAAATAGTCCAAAACAAAGAAATAGAAACATAACATGTATAACAGTAAACTTTAGGCTGATCTGAATCCATCCAGACATGTTTTTCCACGTGATCATATGGAAAAGTTCCAACAAAAGCAACAGGTGACAGGTAGAGATATGAGCCGTATCCAGAGAGAAAGTAAAAGAACAGCAGGTAAACAGCTGCAAGATGAACTGATACCGTTCAGCCTCTGTGCCAACCAATTTAGCTCACAATAGTGTGCCGATGCACCAGTGCTTACATATTTAATGACATAATTGAGAAGCATTTTCAGATATGAACACAATACACCAAGCTGTTTTTCATGAGATCTCTAGTCAAAGCACTTTCAAATGACTGCAAACAGCATGAAGAGTTTCTAACAAAACTCACATTTTGCTCCTCAAAAAAACAAAAACAAATAAGAGTCTCCTTTTAAGAATAATGAGTCATGAGAATAATTAATAATAAAGTCAAATATAAAATGCTCAGGCATGTCACAGTAATGAGCAGTGTTGTTATTTTTAAACTACTAAAAAAACCCATTTTGTTCATTGATATAAAGCTGAAAACTAAAAAAAAAAGAAAATAATTAAAATCCTTAAAAAATTGAATGCCTTGGCAACATTGTTGGTGAAACAAAAAAATATTTCTAAATATTATAAAAACACACACACAATTACTAAAATTCTCTAGTGACTAAAATTAAAATGCAAATAATCTAATTCAAAATATTGATAAAACATATTTAATTGTCACAGAAATCCTTTAAAAAGTCCATTGTTCCAAAATTATTCATATTTGTTGTTTTCTTGTTTAATTTGATCAAAGAATGCTTGTTTTTCATTATTATTGTTTGTTTTTTCTTTTAGTGAGATTTTTACCAGAAAGAAGATGGTCAGTTTGTTCTTCCAAGGTCTTACAATATAAATCTCTTCATCTACCCTCAAAATATCTAAATATTACACAATAATTAAGTAAATATTGTTGTATATTATTTCACCGCAGCAGCATACTTCCAGCGCTCCCAGCATGTGAACAGGTCAGTAATCTGACACTCAGATGTCTCCCCCGCTCTCCCCTTGACCGACAGGACACATTCATGTCCAAGAGAGACCGCCATTGATGGCAGCTAAATGATGAAATGCTGCCATTATCAGAGAACTAAAGGCCTCGCAGCGGCCGACACCTGATCTGCCATGTCTCACTGCGGCCCTTTGTGCCAGTATTTCATATCTGAAATATCTGCCGGCATTCAGCTGCAGTCCACAGCCAGTTTGCCATGGAGCTGCGAGAATGGGGAACAAACAGACCATCTTTACATCCCAGCAACTGGACGCATATCAGGTCGGTCCACATTTTTGATGTCACAAACTAAAACAAATTATTTAATGATTTGGGGAAAAAGTGCTCACTGAGGATGCATTTATTTGATAAAAAATACATTAAAACAGTAATATTGTGTAATATTATTACTATTTAAAATGACTTGATATATTTCAAAATGTAATTTATTCCTGTAATGTGCAGCATCATTACTCCAGTCTTCAGTGATCCTACAGAAACCATTTTAATATAATGATTTATTATCAGTGTTAAAACAGCTGTGCTGCTTCATATTTTGTAGAACCCGTCACACTTTACATTTCAGGATGCTTTACTGAATACATTTCAAAAGAGCAGCATTTATTTAAATTACAAATCACATTATAAATGTCTTTACTGTCACTTTTGATCAACTTAATGCATACTTTCAGAATAAAAGTATTAATTTCTATAAAAAAAAAATCTCACTAAGCCCAAACATTTCACCATCACCTGCATTTTTCGAAAAATTACATTTACATTTATGGACATATGACACAGATGCAATTTTGAAAAGGTAAAAATGGTCCAGAAAATACTGAGAATTGATATTCAAATAGTCATGTTAATAGCTATATTCACGAATATGTATGAATGTATAAAGCATTTGCAAGAAGGTAATTTCAGGAGT
>JAUCMR010000157.1:0-15182 GCA_032357425.1 Enteromius argenteus | reverse complement strand
ACTGTTCTTGAATGGCCCAGCCAGAGCCCTGACTTAAACCCAATTAAGCATCTCTGGAGAGACCTAAAAATGGCTGTCCATCAACGTTTACCATCCAACCTGACAGAACTGGAGAGGATCTGCAAAGAGGAATAGCAGAGGATCCCCAAATCCAGGTGTAAAAAACTTGTTACAAAAAACAAAAATTAAGGGGGTCTGAATACATTCTGTACCCACAGTAGATAGATAGATAGATAGATAGATAGATACATAGATAGAAAGACAGACAGACAGACCAATAGAATGATAGAGACAGCTGCAGCTCCACATCACTGACAGGATTCTATCAGACAGGATCAGTTCCGTCCGACACACGCTCGAGCAGCAGGTCTGTGTTTGAGCTGGAATTCTGTTTGTGTGATTCTAATTCTAGAGTCTGCAATCAACACTTACATACCATCAGTGTCTCAGTGAGCAGTTCATACAACATGACAAAACTACACCGCATCTAAACTCTCTCCAAGTCTTTTGTAGTAATTATTGTTATTATATTTAAATAATTGAGGATGAATATATGCATACATATAGCAATATTCTATATATAGCAAATGTTTTCAAAACAGATTTATGAGATTTATTTGATTTGTTATTCAAATCTTCAGCTTCAATTAAAACTATATATATATATATATATATATATAAGATAAATTAAATGGCACCTTAAACAAAAATAACCTCTTTTTTTTTTTTTTTTGACCTTTCAGCAAACAATTCTTAATTTTTTTTTCTCTTAGTGAAGAACATTTTACAAGTCTAAAGAACATTATGAAAGGGAAATATTTAATGGATATTAAGGCTCTTAAACATCCAGTAAAGAAGCTTTATTCTGAATAAAGATTTTCACATTGATTAGTCTAACTCAAACACTGTCAGGCATCCATTTTATGTCCCACAAGAACTACTCATGAGTGAAATGAAAATGTTTAGAATTCAGACAATGTTGTATCTCTGAGATGTTTGGGGATGTTGAGAGATTTGTCAGAAGCTGCGCTCCAGAGAGCTGTAAACATCTCCAAACACAGAGAAACAGCTGGAGCACGCTCCTGGATTATTCCTGCTCTCCCTAAAGTCCTCACCATCCCCGCTGCATGGGGCCAGGAATGTCTGGGAATGAAGCCACCCTCCTTCAGTTTCTCTTATCCAGAACCAGTCAACCAGTCAAATTTCATATTGCCAAAAATATAGAGAATTATTTACATCTGAGATTTCGTTGGTTGCACTTATGGTTCTCTCCATTCTTTCTTTATGATGGAAAAAGGCTCTTTAGATTACTAGAATGTACTTCATTCTAAGAAAAAAAAAGGGTTCTTTTAGTAACTGATCACTGAAAGGTTCTTTCTAGAGCGCAAATGTTCTTCTATATCACTGCAAAAAACAAAAAAAAACCCTAACTGTCTTATATTTGAGCTCTTTTCTTTAGCTCTGCTGATTCTGGGCCTTCATTCTTCAAGTTCATGAGTTGATAGGAAACTCATGTTTCAAAGTATTCAAACTTTTAAACAGCGTACATGAAAGTAAAAGCATCTGATAGCATCACTGTACACTTTCTGTACGGATGGTGAGAGTGAACTCATCAGATCTGAGTCTCACCTGTTTGCACTTGTCTTCCGCTCCCTTCTTATCAGACTCGGCCTGCTCCGCTCGGTCGATGGCATTCTCCTTATCCAGCTTCAGCATCTGCATCTTCTTCTTAATAGCCTCCATTTTCCTTTGTCAGCTCTTGGAGTTTCTTACAGGAGAGAGAACGAAGAGGAAACCGAGAGCCTCCGGGATCTAGAGCAAAGTCAGACAGAGAGAGGAGTCCCAGTGCTTTTCCTTGTCAGATGAGGAGGAGGTGGAGAGAGAGAGAGAGAGAGAGACAGAGAGAGAGAGAGAGAGAAAGAAAGAAAGAGAGCAAGAGAGAAAGTTCACACTGAAACATAACCTGAGCTGGAGAAGACAAGTCTCATTCCCTGGTGGCCTCCACCGCCCTGCTTGAACCCCTTCCTCATCACACACACACACACACACACAGTATAAAGTGCAGCTCCCCCTCGTCAAGCAAACCTTTTACCCACAGAACGTCTCAAACTCAGTCGATTCCCTTATTTGGAGCGATGCATGCAATATGTGCTTCAGTGGGTTTAGTGCTCCTCATGCCTCACTAAACTAGTCAAACTTACCCTGTTTACTTGCTTTAACCACGGTCCTGGTCTTGCTGTGAATGATTCATGTTAGTGGTTTATCAAACCACAGTCACTTGCTCTGGTTCTAAAATGACTATCCTGTTGACATCATCTGTAACTTTTATTTTTCAATCAATATCCTGGTATTTAACACTCATTTTTTATGATTTAATCATTATAATAACTAAATCAATTTCACACTATATTTCTTCATCATTAAGTGTTCTGTTTCAATCAGAAATATCACAGACTGTCACAATAATCTAAAATCTATGCGGTTAATTTAATTAACAAAATAATAAAGTAATAATTAATTCATTTAGAACATTTAAACATGCAAAATAAATAAATTAATTAATTCAAAAAACATGCACAAGGGGATAAATATGTTATAATTTATTATTAAATAATTAATTTAGAATGTATTTCTAAATAATTAAAATGGAACATTTCAAAATGTAACAAAATGCACTTTAGCACAAAAAATAATCTAAAATATCAAATTATTTTATTCTTTAATAAATACAGTTATTACATTGCATATAATTTAGTATTCAACTATTTAACAAAAAAAAACTAATCTTAAGAGTTTATATAATATAATATAATTTAAATAATATAATTTAAACATTTATTAATTAATTTTATTAGTTATTTTAGATATTATTGAAAAATACATATATTATATATATAATTGCCGTGAGACTGGGTTGCATCTTCACAAGGAATGGAGTTTGGTTGTTCTCTGTAGTCATGTGTTTGATTGAGTGTTAATAGCAGGGTTGGTTTGGCTGTTTGAGCGGAAGGTGGGGGGGGGGGGCAAAATGGAAAAAGCTGAATTCTGAGCCAAGGAAAAGTCTGAGATGAGAATGCTTGTGCAAATCTGAATTGTTTTCTGCTGTGTTCATCAGGAATGAGTACATTATTTCATATTGACTGACTTTACAAACAACATTTTATATATATTTAATCTGAATAAGAATTCATACGAATTGTCTCAGGTATTTGAAGATCTATAAATATAGTTCTGTAGCAGTGCTTTATGATTTCATACATAATCAACTCAACATTCCATGTCTATTTTTTATTTGTTTATGTGGTCATTTGCCATATAATTACCAGGATATTAATGTACAATAAGTCAGTCATTATCACAAAGTAAACACCTTCAGTATGATACGAGACACTCATCCTGATCAGGGTTTAGTTTAAATGAATGACTGGATTTCTATATTATTTCTTAAATGCATCAAGTTTGTTTCCTCTGTTCAGTTCTGATAATGACATATTTGTCATTACACACACAAGAGGATGATCTTTAGCGGCTCATGTAAAGTGGTCTCGAGGGTCTAGGGTCAGACAGGTGAGGCTTACGATGATGGTCTTTCTCCAGCCGAGGAAACAGCTGCTGGGTCTTAAAATACAGCCAATAATCAAACGATAACATTTTTAAGAGCCTTGTGCGACTCAAAACACAACAACTGTGGTAATCCAGAAGCAACGAGTGACAGATCTCTCCAGTGCAACAGTCTCATGATGAAACTGCTTTCATGCTTACATAGGCTATACACACACACACCCATATATATATATATAGTGTACAGTAAAGACATTTATAATGTCACAACAGACTTCTACTTTAAATTCACAAATTCTCTTTACCTTTCTATTCATCAAAACAATCCAGAAAAATATTTAATGCATCGCATCTGAAGCAGCACAAAATATGAAGTTTTCAACATTGATAATCATCATAAATGTTTCATAAGCAGCAAAAATGTTTTCATGTGAGACTGGAGTAATGATGCTGAAAATATTGCTTCGGTCACAGGAATAAATTCCTGTTTACAATATTTTCACATAGGAACCAGTTGTTTTAAATAGTAAAAATATTTCACAATATTCCAGTTTTTATCATATTGTGAGCAGAAGAGATGTCTTTTAAAACATTTTTTAAAAATCATACCTATGGTATTGTATATACAGAGTGGAGTGACTATACTGTATATGCAGTAACATCATCTTTTAATGCTTAATCTTCACTTTCTTCCATGCAGCTTGAAGAAACCATATTTTATTGCCTGCTGTATTGTTGCATGCTGAAGTGTTGCGCATGAACACACAGTGCACCTCCTCAAGGTTTTCTTGATTTAAATAAACACATTTGAGAAACTGCAAGAAGCACAAGTGATAGAAATACAGTGGAGAGAAAGAGCGTAGCTGTATCATTGAAAGAAAAAAGATCCTCCCACAGGAAGTGCATCTACATCTCTTCGTGCCCTATTATGGTAAAAACACCCAAAAAAGCACGTGGGCACCTTGGGAATAGACCAGTTTGATCGTGTGAGTCAAGAGCATAGCTGAGGTCCTGAGAATACTGACAGCAAACACTCCACGACTGGAAACAGCAGAAACACACTTCAGCTGATACACACTCATTACAGCCAACAGAACTACAACTAAAATCATAAAATAAATGTTTGTTACTTGAAATAAAATAAAAACTAACTGCAGTTAAATTATATACATATATATATGTAGATATATAAACTACATTTATTTGAACTAGTTGCATGAAAGGAAATGTTTTTCATTTACCTTAACCTGATGTACTAAACTATAATATATGTACTATATATATACAGTGTCTCAATAAACAAATAAAATAATACAGAACATATGTTCAGTTGTTCTGTCACCTATAATATAACATACATAAATAACTAAATCCTCAGTTGCTTCCATAAGTTCTAAGCTCAGTCTATCTGACAGATGCTTAAATCTAAAGTAACTTCTCTTTCAAGTCTGTACATTTGAGCAGCATATGTTAGTGGAGCTACAAGAACTCCAATATAAGTTGTTGTTGGATGTGCTTAAAGCTTCACACACTACAGCAGCTTATTATATCTGTGAGCTCATGAGAGGAGCCTCCGATTCTCGACATCCTTCATTCACAATCACATTTAAAGTTCAAGGGTGACTGTGTTTCTCTGTCGCTGCTTGAAGGTCGAGGAACAACTTAAGACTGTGTGTTAAGACCCGCGCTGCTAATAACATGTTCAGAATGTGAGACGCATTTATTCTGGTGTCTCAGGAACTCTGATGCTCATTAAGAAGAAACAGTAGTGGGAAGCAATATGTAGAGCTACTGCTCACAAGTTTGGTCAGTAAGATTTTTGTTTTAATAAATTTATGTTTTTACTTAGCAAAGGTGCATTAAACTTATATTTAAAAATGTTACAAAAGGTTTCTATTTTAAATAAATACTCTTATGAATTTTCTCAAAGAATCCTGAAAAATAAAATATATCACAGTTTCACAAACATATTGGCAGCATAACTGCAATATTCAGCATATTAGAATAATTTCTGAAGGAAATGTCATGTGACACTGAAAATTCTAATTTGCGTAGTAGAAATAAATGCCATATTATAAAAAATTACAATAGAAAACAGGCATAAAAGTCAATAAATCAGCAATAAATAAATAAATGAACAAGCAAATAAATTGATAATACCATATAGTCTTCTAAATTAAAACTACTGCCATGACTTGGTTTTAAAAATCTATATTATTATCCAATTTATGGGCCTTAAAACATCTTAAAATGCACACATGTAAATCAGGCCCTATGCAGTAACTGTGTTGTTTTGACAGACACTTTGGTTACCATGGTGATTTTTGGAGAGCTTTTAATGGCAGAAAAGTAAATCAGACAGAATCAGAGGGCATTAAATCAAGCCGTCTTTTGAGGGTGCTTACTGAGAGATCGACTGAAACAAGCCAAACAATCATAAAGACCTCAGGGAGGAGAAAGACAGACACGTTTGGATGATATCTCTCTCTCTTCTTCATCTTCCAGCCCTGTGTTCCTACTTCTGCTCTAGATGATTTAGAGAAGTGTTTTATAGTTTATAGATAAACCCTTTTAAGGGGTTTTGGGGATATTTGTGGTCCGGGCTGTAGACCGTGAGTCACTCATTGAGAATGGATGGAGTGTGTATTGCATTAGCTGGATGTGTAAGTCATGAGATATGATGCTGCTAATGAGCTCTGGCAGATGTCTTCAGCCAAACAAGGATTTTGACACACTGCGAAGGAACTGAATGTAATTTCACAATACCAGTGTGAGACTGAGATGGTATTATAAGAATGCTGATCAGGTTTTCTGATTAAAAACACAGAAATGTCAACATGAATTTAAACTTCACACTGTTTGCTGTAACTTTTTAAAGGAATAGCTCAAACGTACTGAAAATGTACTTGCCCTTAGGTCATCCAAGACGTAGATGAGTTTGTTTCTTCATCAGATTTGGAGAAATGTAGCAGTGCATCACTTTCTTACCTCCTCTGCAGTGAATGGGTGCCGTCACAATGAGAGTCCAAACAGCTGATAAAAACATCACAATAATCCACAGCACTCCAGTCCAGCAGTTAATGTTTTGTGTAGTGAAAAGCTTCACTTTAACATTTCTTCCTAGCTACTAAAATATGAGTTCATAATCCATAATAACTCTTCCTCCAGTGAAAAGTGTTCTGGTCTGAATCAGGTGAGAAATCTGCACAGATCAAGCGATGTTTAAAAGTCAAAACAGCTCTAAACAAATGTGCGGATGGATTTTGATGTGAGATGGACTTTTTATTGGAGGGAGCATTATTATGGATTATAAGTCATATTTTTGCCAGAAGCAAGAGTTTAACACTGTGTCAACACTGGATGAATAGGTTGTAATGTATTATGTCGTGTCACGCTTGCGTCTGGTGTAGACACGGTGTAAGCTTTAAAACGTCTTAATAATGGATGTGTTTCTTACAAACATGGAGCTTTTGTCTTCTCCAGATGTTAACTGATGGACTGGAGTGGTGTCAGCTGTTTGGACTCTCATTCTGACAGCACCCATTCACTGCAGAGCATCCACTGCTGAGACACTAACGCAATGCTATATTTCTCCAGATCTGATGAAGAAACCCATCTACATCTTGGGTGTCCTGAGGGTGAGTAAGGTTTTGTGTTTTATTGCCAAAACGGCAACATTTGAAAATCTTTTTCTCTCTCTCTCTCTTTCATCTATCAAATATCATCTTCTTTTCAAATAATAATGCATCACAGAAACAGAGATGAAATAGAGTTTCAGTCTGTGTCTGTTCATGTGAAGCAGTAAGATGAAATTTCAAAGTCATAAAACAGTCTCCTAGAACTGGAACAGGACCTGAAGGAAAACTAAACGACATTCCAGAATTGCAGCAGCTCTGTGTCACTTTTAATCATTTTCCACATATTACAGTCTGGCGTAACATGTTCTGGCATCAAGAGTGTTTTGAATATTACAATAAAACTGCAGATTAGATCTGCTCAGACCTCTGATTATGCAGAGTTCATTAGTTTACACTCTTAAAGGAACAGCACATGCACAAATAAATGCTCTTCAGTAAGAATTAAGTAAAAGTAAAATAGCTTCAGTTTAAGATAATTTTATGTTCTGTGATATGACAGAAAGTAACGCCATTTGCAAATATTTAGCAAATATGTTAGATAAATAAATTTCTCAAAATGACCATTGTTGTTTTAGTATCCTTAAATTCTCTTATTGTTCTTATTAATATTTAAAAGTTTCATTTGTATATTTTTCATTTCCATTTTAACTTTGCATTGCAGAAATGTTTACTTTTTAACGTTACATTTTCAGCATATTTTTGATAATTTTTTTATAGTTTTAATGAAAAAAAAAAGTAGTTTCATTTTAATTTCCATTTTAGTGTAATTAATTGTTTTTGTACAATTTAAGCTAACTGAAAAAAGAAATATTACTTTGTCACGAAGCTATTATTTTACATTTATTCAGTTTCAATAATGTGACATTTTTAATGGTTTTACTTTTAATTAACTATTTAACGATTAATATATTGTATGAAAATGTTCCCTTTTTCATTAATTCAGGCATGCTGTTTTTATATTTAAAACTGATTTTTAATCATAGTTAAATCTAAACTATTTGGATCAACACAATTTGACTATGACCTAACAGAAAACATATTTTCATTCCAATACATTTTCATGTATACATGACCTTTTCCTAGGTTAGAGCAGAGGTCAAAGGTCTCTTTAAACAATGATTTGTAATGGATGATGGACAGCTGCCCTCTAGTGGTGAGATCTGGAATAACAAACACTCTTTATTTCAACACAGGACTCTCAAAACCTCAGCGAGACGAAAGTTATCTTAAAAGAAAAGAGCATTCACTTGTCAACAGGTGGTGCTATAGCACATAAAGAAAGTCAGATTATATTAATCTGAAATACGGTAGTAGCTAATTATTTGATTTATTAGGTCTTTGCTTATAATCTTGTCAAACTGTATGCTTATCGTATTATCAAATTCATATGCTATGCATTTATACGATACTTCAAGGTTTGCATCTAAAAACATGCTAAAAAGTGTGTTTTTATTAATGCTCATCAATTATAGCAATAGAAATGTTACAAACAAAGCCCAAATAAGTGCAATAATTATTAATAATTCATTAAATAATGAAAACATTACTTAATTTTATCTGCATATCAGATTAATATCACAGATCTGGTCCGTGGTGATGCACTGTAATGCCTCCTGTTGGCTGTTCCTCAAAGAGCAGCAGTAAATGTCTTCCTGCTGTCAACACTTGATTTTTTACCATGGTATGACCATCTGATACATCACTCTCACCATACGGCCATGTCAAAAATAAGCACACATAAAAACTCATAACTCATGAGATATTTAATGCTCTGAGTGCTGACATAAACGCCTGGGGTGAGTTTCTTTAGATCATGTATCAAGTTGTAACTTTTTGTTATATAAAAGTAAAATTAAAATCACCGGAGACTGACTTCATGCATGCACTAAACATGCACTGATTCACAGACTCACAGACACTGACAGCGAGGTTTGTAGAAATTCTCACTCTGAACTGAAGCTCAATGCAAAGCTGAACTTTCTACACAATCTTCTTGTTTAGCAAAACACTGGAACATTGATTTACATATTTGTGAACACTATTTAAATAAAGATCACACTTCTGTTGAATAGAGTTTATCAAATTCATGCTGACAGCTGCATAACGAGGATCTGACATGAGATATAATGCAAACATGAGACTCTCTGCCAGACTGACAAGATGCAGCATATCACCTTCACCAAGAGACTGTTTTGAGTCTCTATGAGGAAAATTACAAAAGAAATAATAAAAAAAGGTCCAAAAGCTTATGCAGATAAATGAGAATAATATAATCAGAATAAAAAAAAAAACAAGTGTAAAAAAAAACAATTAAAACATTCCTTTTTTTTATTCTTACATTTAAAACAATGTTTAAAAATCACTGATGAACCTATAATGTTTGGATTATACAGTTTGATCATTAATGAGCTATAACAAAAGCCATATATTAATTCCAAAGAGTTTTATATATATATATATATATATATATATAAACACACATACAGATTTAATACAGTATGTTAAACCTTATACACTGACTGAAAAAAAAAATTATACTTACGAGGAAAATTTAATAAAAAATAAATAAAAGCTTGTGCAGTTAAATGAGGATAATGTAATCAGACTTTAAAAATAAAACAAATAATAAAACAATAAACAGATTAAAGAATTTCAAAACATTATTAAACTTAAAAAAAAAGAGATTAAAAATAATAACATTTATTTAAAATTAGAACAATTAAAATAATTAACCTGACTATGGTTTAGTTTGTTGTTTAGTTTTATGGTTTAGACTAGTGTATGTTTGACTAAAATGACACAAGATACCACTTATTCTTCGCAAAGATCCCAAAGGAAATCTAACAGGAGAAATAAGATCAAACGGGGAGAAAAAAATGTAATTCTGAAGAATAATAGCATTACTTTAGGATGTTTTGACAAGTGATATCAAAATAAACTGCTGAAATCAGAGTGAGGCTATAATGTCTGAAGTGTGTGTGTGTGTGTCTTTTTGTTTGTTCGTTTGTTTGTTTGTTTAGCAATGCAAATATATAAGCAAATATAGAAATAGATACAGATATAAACTACAAAAGGGCTGTAATAATGTAAACCAAAAATCCACAATAATCAATTAATTAGGCCTAATTAATATAAGACATAATGCAAAAAGAATATGTAAAAATGTATATATATAAAAAGCCATCCTTAAAAAAAAAGATATGCGTTTAAAATAGGCCTATTCAATATAAATTCATCAGGCTTTTACTGAACTATTTTAGCGTTTAGCATCACAATGTTGAGCTCTTCAGGCTGCACACAAAGGCTAAAACAGCTCATTCATGCATATGCACTTGTTTACGTTACGCTGTGATTGACAGTTGTATGAATGTAAATCTCTCTCCTTTGATTTGCTGACGTGCCCCACTTCAAGCACGATAACCACGCCCCCCGCGCACTTTCAACCAATCGCTGAGGAGCACGAAAAAAACACGCATTGTTCTGTATAAACGCAGCGAGCAGCAGCAGGTTCACAGATAAATAACACGCGGAGCCTCCGTCGACTCGTTATACTGGGGTCGCTAGCTTGCAACTATTTATTAATACTGTACTGTAAAATCACAATTATTTATTTATTCTGTATACTATGGGAACAGAAAGCTTCTGGCTGCTTGTTATCGGATTTTCTCTTATTGCGAGCGAACCAATCTCCAACTCCACTGAAGAAGTGTTTGCTAGTAAGTTTTTGATCATCAAAACCATGCTACTATTAAAATGAGTATTTCTGTTTAAGCTTCATTTTTTTATTTGGTTATTTGTATTTTTTAAAGGGGAAAAACAGATAAATGTTCAAAATTTAAAAAAAAATATACAAAAAAATATACAAAAAATAAAAATATATATATTCAAAAATTAATAAAAGAATATACAAATTGTATACAAATTGTATAAAAATTTTTACAAAATTAAATAAAAAATTATAAATAAATAAATAAATGAATAAAACATAATGGAGTCTATTATTTATTTATTTAGCAGTTAACAATTATTAAGGGAACTAAGCTCAGGGCTGTTAGTGTTACTATAATTGAAAACATTTTTTAATTAAAATAAATCTGAAATGAAATGTAAATTAGATTGAAGAATAAGTTAAAGTTAAAATTTGTTTTGCAGTAAGAATATATTGCAATCAACTGCGTTTAATGTACAATAATACGTGTAGAAGTGACTTCATGGGCATTTTTAATATTTTATTCATACAGTTGCTGTTCTTCATACAGTACACATTGAGAAATGCATAATACAGATATACACATATACACATACATATATATCTATATCTATATCTATATGTTTTGTATCTAAGATTTATGTACTGCTTTAAAAGATAAAAAAACAACAACTAGGGCACAGGTCCAGGATTAGCATAGTCCTAAAAAGTCCTTCTGGATCAGCAAGTCCACTTCAGTTTTATTTCACTTCCACAATACACATTGTTTCAAAGCAGCTTTACAGAGAACAATGGCTTACAAAGTAAGGTGAGGAAAGGAAATATCTTGGAGGATTTCACAGAAATAATATCTATAATACAGGCCATAATAAAGTACAGCACATTAATAATCAGATGCATGTTAAAGTGATAGTGCTGTTCGTTTCAGGTAACTCCACTGAGCCGACACTAGACTACAGTGACATCCAGTCCAAGTTCTCCATCAGAAACCCAGAATTCCCTGACGAGGATCTCTGTTATCTCGTCCCGGGACAACGGGACTCTATTTCACACTGCAACTTCAGAAATGATTCCCAAACCTTCCTCATTATCCACGGATGGTCGGTGAGTTCAGAAACACATGCAGTGCTCTGTTAATTTCCTCTGTATGAACTGCTGTAAGTTTATTTATTTTGCTGCAGTATAATAACTAACGTCAGTGTCGCCTGTAGGTCGCGGGTCTGTTTGAGAGCTGGGTTTATAAGCTGGTGTCGGCTCTGTTTGATCGTGAACCCGGTGCTAATGTGATTGTTGTGGACTGGCTGGATCGGGCCAATGAACACTACCCCAAATCAGCAGAAAACACCCGGCTGGTGGGAGCAGACGTGGCCAAGTTTATCAACTGGCTGGAGGTACTGTGTGCAGAGAAACACATTGTTAGCATTGTTCATTTTATTGCTGGAGCAGTTTTGTAATGACAGGTGCCCGAATGTTACCTCACATCACTACAGTGACAAAAAACATGCTCAGGTCTAGATAACAGGTATAGATAATGACTAGCATCTCTACAGCTTCTTTAAAAAATGAGCAAAGAATAAGAGAAAAGAAACAGCTGGTTATGAAGTTTATTTAATTATCTAGCAATGTGAAATTATTATGGAAATTAAGCCCATTGGTTATTATTGTTAACCAAAACTGGAACACTAAAAAAAGAAATATAAATATTACATGAAACTAAATGTTAGAGCTAAAATAAGTTGAAATAAGAAATAGAGTTATAGCACTGAAACTTAAACTGAACTAAAACAAAAACTAAAAAATATAGTATTATTTTTTAAATACCATCTAAAACTAATTAAAATGGAAAAAGCACATAAAAAAGACAATGACTAAAGCTAGAACTGTTACAAATATTAATTGAGAAAAGCTTAAATAAAATATATGTATTTTAGATGAAAAACAAATAGAAATAATAGAAAGGTTGCCTTGGCACTAAAATTATACCTGGAAATAAATTAAAACTAAAACTAAATAGTTATATTTATTATTAATAATAAAAAGCACATCAGAATAATTTAAAAATGACTTAAAATTAAAACTGAAAATGTAAAATAAAAGCTCATTCAAAATGTAAATAAAAACATTAAGTATATAAAGCATTTAAGTATATAAATAATAATAATAATAATAATAATAATACGTATATAAATAATAAAATAACACTGATCCATCTCTATCAGGAATACAGAAGATATTAATAGTTTAATTTCTAATTATGTTTATAATTTATAATTTATAATAATAATGATAATAAGACAAAAGCACATACAATAATTAAAGTTAAATTAAAATTGACACTGCATTACTGAATTTTAAAAAATATAAACTATATAAAATAAAAAATTTAAATAAAAAGTTTTAAGTATATAAAGTTTTTAAGTATATACATAATAATAAAAAATAATACCAGGAATGCAAAAGATATTAATAGTCTAATTTCTAATTATTTGGAGTGAAATTTAAACCAGACATGTTCTTGCAGGCTTTACAATAGAATATGAGACTCATTCAGTGATTTGTTTGTGCTGTTGTGAAGGAGCTGGACTACCCTCTGGATAAAGTGCATCTGTTAGGCTACAGTCTGGGTGCTCATGTGGCCGGCGTCGCAGGAAACCTCACCAACAACAAAGTCAACAGAATTACAGGTGAGAGGACTTTTAGTTTTTACATTCTGCTTCACTCAAACTCCTTATTTCTGTCCTAGAAGAAGCTTTGCCAGATGTGTGCTAGTCCAAAAGATCTTTAGTAGAATCTAAAGAGATGTAAGTTAGACAGACAGAATACACAGAGCTATAAAGAGCAGCTTTTCTGGTGTGTTCCTTCAGGTCTGGACCCCGCGGGCCCCAGCTTTGAGAATGCTGAGAGTCTGAGGCGTCTCTCTCCTGATGATGCTATGTTTGTGGACGTCCTGCACACAAACACCAGAGGCTCACCGGACCTCAGCATCGGTATCCAGAGACCCGTGGGTCACGTGGACATTTACCCCAACGGAGGCACCTTCCAGCCGGGCTGCAGCATTCAGAACACCATGAAGATGATCGCCACCTACGGCATATACAGTACAGTTACACTGCGTCATAGCACTGCCACTTTTACTTTCAATTTTGTAGTATTTTAGTTTCAGTCATTTAGTTTGTTTATATTATATTGTTCTATTTAGCTTTAATTCACATTTATTTCAGTTTTAGTTATTTTAGCACTTCAACTTATTTCAGTTAGTATTTCAGTAGTTTTAGTTAACAATAACAACACTGTTAGTAAAATGTTCTATCACTCTGTTTAAATCCAATTTGTTATGTGCTTTTGTCATTTTTATTAGTTGCTTTTTTTATTATTTCTGTTTAATTTTGGTTGCCAAGGCAACATTTAAAAATTTCATTTTCATTTTCATTCAAGTTTACTTATATAAAGTTTACATTTTATTTTAGCTTTATTGCAATGAACAAACATAGCATATTTTTCTTAAATATTTACATGCATATGTGTGTATTTATATATATACAGAATAAATATACACAGTATAAACACATATATTATATCAATAAAAACTTTTTTTTTTTAATCGCGATTGATTGTTTGAGTGTTTTTATCCAAGCCCCTGACCTTCTCTTTGACCTCTGGCAGACATGGACCAGATTGTCAAATGCTCTCATGAGCGCTCCATTCACCTGTTCATCGACTCGCTGGTGAACCAGGCGTACCAGAGCTGGGCGTATCGCTGCAGCTCCAGAGACGCCTTCAACAAGGGCCTGTGCCTGAGCTGCCGGAAGAACCGCTGCAACAAACTCGGCTACGGCGTCAACAAGATCCGCAGCGCCAGAAGCACCAAGATGTACCTCAAGACCCGCGACATGATGCCGTTCAAGGGTGAGCCAGAAATGACCTGGTCTCATGGCTTAAACGTACCTGGGTGCACTTTTTAGCGAGACACAAAATATGTACCAATGAGTACATATCACTGCAGTCTTTAAAAGAAATGAACCCTAGAGGCAGTAAAACTTTGACACCTTTTATTCCTTTTCTCACAAGAGTTTTGATTAATAAAGCATGTCAGGATGACTTCGAAACAATATTAATATTCTGGGAGATCTAAAAACTGCTGCTTCTGAGCGTCATCATCACACATATCCAGCTTCATATCTATGTTTTTTTATAGACGGTAGGTTTGTTGGGTAGCTCACAGAGTACTGAGATGTTCTTGAGAGACGAGGAGCTCCGGTTCAATCCTGTGTAAC
>JAUCMR010000156.1:742725-754898 GCA_032357425.1 Enteromius argenteus | reverse complement strand
ATGTGTGGCGGGAGTGCGTGACAATAGACCGAAATGAGTGACTGTCACGCTCAATGCGTGACACTTGAGAGCCCTGTTTTTGTCTATTGTAGATGAGGTTTCTCTATTTCTGTATTTTTACTTACATTTTTAAGTGTTGCCTTTCTTGCTCAGTAACCATTTGAAAAAGAGGCTACAAGCTCAATATGACTTCCCCTGGTTAAATAATAGAAAAATAAATAAATAACTAGACACACTAACCTCAAGAACGGTGATAATCAACAAATGTTAAAAAGATGAGCCCTTTACATCAAAGTACAATAAATAACTAACAATAATGATAAAACAACAACAAAAAAGTTTTAATTAGCAAACAGCAAAACAATAATGCTATAACAGTACCTGCATAATTTATTCATGCTGCAGTGCATGCTGGGAACTCACAAAGCCTTAACATGAAAAATTAGTTTTAGACTATTTGGGACAACAGTTTGTTGGTCTGACAAGATTTTTTATGTAGTTTCAAGAAAATAGCATTTTTTTTGTATTTGAGACTTTAGGTTTATAAACTGGAAAATGTGAAGTTTTTTTTTTTTAAAGCTTGCTAGATTAAATGTGATGCAGAACATAAAACACTTATGCAAACCGTCTTTTATAGTTTGTCAAAAGACTCCATCTGAAATAGACGAATATTTCACGTGTCAGGCTTCACAGGGTTAATAAACCTGCAACAGTTTAGAGTCGTGTGTAACTTGAGCTTGTGTCAGGAGATTGTGACTTTCACAAAACATGTGCACGAAGCTTCACGCTAACGCAAGATGATATTTCAAATACGTGTCTAATTATAGAGCAAAGGCCTTTCACAAGATGCAGCTCAACTCCACGGCTCGTAATTCATCAGCAGGTCCTTTCCAAAACCTGCCAGAAAATCAACCTCTCTTCCTTTCTTTCTGCACAAAAACACACAGAGCAACTAAACAAGATCACAACACAAGAGTAAACATTCATGAGATTAACTACACAAGATGTAATTTTTATAATCCAAAATTATAATATAATATAATACAGAAAATAGATGTTGTATGTTTGTTCAATGATTTCAGTGATGTTCAGCTATATATTAGGAAAGCAGGCGAAGTCTGGAAAGCAGTGAAGAGGTTATAAAGAAGACAAAGAGAGGCTCTGGACAATCATCTGATGGATAATGGATGTCTCTGTCTGTCAGTGATTGGTCAGATGAAGGGGTGTGAATGTCTGACCTCCTGTAGACTTAGTTTTTAGGAATTTGAAGAATATTAGCATCCATGGAATCTCTACACAAAAGGTTCTTTAAAATGGAAAAGGTTTAAATCATTAAAATGATGTAAAACTCTGAACTGAAAGGGAATCACTGCAAATAATAAATGAAATTGAATGAAATTCTAAGTGATTTAAAAATGGGTTTAAGTGGTCAGTGTTGCACCACATGAGAGAAATCATTGCAACAGAATGGGAAGAACATTGGGTTTAGTACAGCAGAGATTTCACCAGTCTTGACTGTCTTTGGCAGTTCTTTGTGCTTTTCACAACGATCAGTTCTATTAAGAAGCAATTTCACATTTAGATATCTCTGCTCCTCGTAACCCATTCACACAGTAAACGTCTCGTCTGCACGTCAAGGTTAAACCCTCTCTGTCTCAGTCAGAAACAAAGCTGACTCTGAACAACGGCCTGCAGAACACACAGACATACGCATGATCACACACACTTCAGCCTGGATTATCAACACTCACTACAACTAGAAATAAGAAAGAAAAAATGCTTCATTGAAGTAAGCCAAAATGAAATTGAAATATTAGATGTAAAACTTAAAAAGGTAAGTGGTTGCAAATCATTTATTGTAGCTATACATTAAGATAAACATTTTTAAATAAACAAAATAAACTGATTGCAACCACTTACTTACTTACTTTTTTAATTCAATTAATAATTTTTCCAGCTTCATTATTATATATATCTTATTTTTGCATTCAGTTTGGCTGAATCTTCATTTTGTTGTATACTAAATGCTATGAAATAAAGTTTTAAATGATACCAAAATAAGTATAAAAAATCTCTGCAAATCCCCCAGAGGCTATTATTCGTATTATTCTCTAATATACGTGGAGCACTGCTTAGCATCGAGCGCCATCTACTGGAAAGAATAATAATGATTAAAACAATATAAATTCTAAATAAATTATATTAAAATTCTATGCATTCCTTAATTTAATAAATAAATATGACATTTATATAATAATAATAACATTAACATAATTGCAAAATAATTATTAATACATAAATATATTAATTTCATAAATGTAATATTTAAATTATTTAAATTATAGCAAAAAATATAGACAGACACTACTCTATCAGAGCAAGTGTGATGTATGTCGCAGTCAGGGTTGCCAGGTTTGTTGAAACAAAACTCGCCCAGTCGCTATTCAAAACTGGCCCAAAACCGCATTCCAAGGGGAAACCGCATTCTGAGGGGAAACCGTGGACTTGGCAACACTGGTCGCTGCGGTCTTTGCTGTAGTTCTGTCGTTCGTCCAGGGCAGCAGGGGGCGCTACAGTCACTCACTCGCACCGAAGCAGCGCCACCCGGTTCCTCAAAATCTCTCCCATCCGCTATTTGATGATGGGGCTTCTTTGAGCGTCTAAAACAGATGACAGCTCTTCGTTAAACTAACAAATGCGCTAGAAGTGAGCGAACTTCTGTAGATTAACGATAAAAGCGGTTGAGGGAGGCGCAGACATGTCGGCGAGCGCTGTTTATGTGTTAGATCTGAAGGGGAAGGTAAGATAACGGTTCACTAGCACAGCAGGCTAAAGCTAATCCACATCAAACATCAACGTGAGGGGATTTGAAAATAGTTTAAAGTTATTCTTCATTAAAATCAGTCACCATGTTTAGATTTAGTCTGAAAGCTCTGAGGGGATGTAAAAATTCGGATCCTAGACAATGAGATCTATTGACATAGAAATCCACTCCTCAAGCAGCTGCTTATTATTAACAGCAACTTTCAGTCAAAGGTCAAGTATTATTAATCACTAAAGAATACGGAAAAGATTTTTGTCTTCATGATTATTTTTAAGCTTTTTTGTGTTCTTCCTCTTGTTTTTATAGGATGTAATTCAGCTTTCACTTGTTTTTACTGCATTTACATTCTTGGAAAATAATTTCATTCCTTTTTTTAGCATTATTAATTACTTTTATAGTTTTTGCATTTATTTTTCATTTTATTTTCATTCGTTATTTTATATTAAGTTTTGGTTTTGTAATTTTAATTTTGTTTTATACGTTGCTGTTTAGGTTGAGGTTATTTTTTTATTTTAGTTCAAGCTTTAGATTATTTTAAGATTGTACTGTATTGATCCAGCAAATAATATTTATTTTATTTTATTTTAATTTATATATGAGCTGTGATAATGATATAAAATACTTAAATGCTTATTATTAAGTGATGTTTTGATATAGTACTGTCAGGCAAAAGTCAATTATTATCACTTATTAATAAAAAAACTTTGTCTTGATCCTTTTTAAGCTTATTTGTGTCCATCTCAATACTTTGTTTAACAGGATATAATTGATATTTTGCTTGTTTTGTGAATCACTTTGAATTTTTGAATCTTACCTTACATACACTTTTGCAAAATCATGGACTTCAATCTGACAGCAGAATACGTTTGAATTGCAAGTAATGACATTGCTGTACACTGTAAAATAGTGTTAGACAAAGTTTGCATTTACTGTAAAACTAGTCTGATTGTTTAATCTGGTAAGCTGCTCATTCCTGGCCTGGGTTACTATGGTTACTCTAGTGTAACTGGGTCAATATGAAGTGAGTGCGAGTGATTTGAATTTCTGTGCGTTACGAGGGTCATCTGTGTGTTTCAGGTGCTGATCTGCCGTAATTACCGCGGGGATGTGGACATGTCCGAGATCGAGCATTTCATGACCCTGCTGATGGATAAAGAGGAGGAGGGAACACTTTCGCCCATCCTGGCTCACGGGGGAGTTCGCTTCATGTGGATCAAACACAATAACCTGTACCGTATCCTTCAAACCTCCAGAAAACTAGAACTAAAAATCCCATTCTTTTTGAATGTGTAGAAATTTCAATTTGTCAAGACAGATCTACTGTGAGACCAGGGTTATTATAGTTACCTACACTAAAACTATTTTCATTACATTAATTGAAATAAAATAAATGTAAACTGAAGTATAATAAAACGTACTAAAATAAAATTAATTAAAAATATATATACTATAGTGTTATTTAATCCATTGTGTATGATGTAATTATATGATTTGCATCAATTAATATTTGGTTTTTTTTACCTTCAACTTCAGTTTAAATCAAATTGCTGTAATGTTGTTATACATCTAAGAGCTGGTTATTTTACAGCATGTTTGTTGTGACCTGTTAATCATTTTATTGGTTTGTTGTCTTTGATGATTTGTCTCTTAACCTGCTGACAAACAGTTGTTGCAACATCTAAGAAGAATGCTTGTGTCTCCCTGGTCTTCTCCTTCCTCTACAAAATTGTTCAGGTATGTTATACGTCAGTTGTGGACTTCAAGTGATTTCTGGGTAAGGAAGCTTGTCTTATTGGACCGTAACTAATTAGTTAATATATCGGTTTATCACAGCATACACTTCTGTATCACTTGCTTTCAGTGTTGGGAATCAAAAATCAGTTCCAAAATCAAATACATGTAATTGTCTTTGAATCATTCATTCAAGAGATTCATTCAAAAACAATGATTCATCCACTAATGAAAGAAGTAAATCTTCACTAAGAGTCCCTAAATCATTCCATTCATAAATTCCATGACATTTTCTTTAGTTGTCTGATATTTTTTCTTTAGAAATGTGAGCGAACGATCTCTAATATATATATATATATATATATATATATATATATATAATATATTAAAAAAGTCTCTGTGTGTCCATAATTGTGCAGCTCTATTTTGCATACAAACAACTCCTAATCGTGTTCGGTTTTTATGTAGCTGGCTGATTTTGATTTATGGTATTCGGCAGCAATTACGTTTTGCAAAAAAGACAAATAAATATGTCTAATATTTAAAAAAAAAAAAAAACTGAACCACATTGGAATAGGTAAGAATCGGAGGTGATAATTTGGAGTTGATAAATTCTAATTATTCCCAGCCCTACTTGCTTTATTCTAACTGGTTTTTGATGTATTTTTCCTCAGGTTTTCTCTGAATACTTTAAGGAACTGGAGGAGGAGAGTATCAGAGATAACTTTGTCATAATCTACGAGCTGCTGGATGAACTGATGGACTTTGGATACCCGCAAACTACTGACAGCAAGATCCTTCAGGAGTGAGCCCGTGTTTGATTTCCTTTAACGAACCATTTTTAACAGTTCTGTCCACTCACCCTCAAACATGACATTCATTTGAAAGTCTTAAAGGGGACATATGATATGATTTCACATTTTTCTTCCTCTTTGGAGTGTTACAAGCTGTTAGTGAATAGATAAGATCCCTAGAGTTGCAAAGATTAAAGTTTCAAAATCAAAGAGATATTCTTTATAAAAGTTATGACCTGTCCGCACACTCCTAAAACGGCTCGTTTAAACACACCCCCACTTCTCTACGTCACAGAGTGGGGTTATTTTCATAACACCACCCAAATGTTTACACAAAGAAAGAAGGCAGAGCTATTACTTTTACAGAGCACACCTCGCTATTTTAATATGATGAGCTTTGTACAGAGCTTTGTAGTTTCAGGAGACGAAAATAATGTTCTTTTTAGCAACATCATATGACCCCTGTAAATCATTACATTGTTGTGTTTTATACAAAGCAACACTAAAATAACTTCCAGGCCTTTCTCTGACCTGGCAGATATCATTCAGAAGTAACTAATGGAAAGTATTTAATTTTTTACAGGTACATCACGCAGGAAGGTCACAAGCTGGACACAGGCGCTCCGCGACCCCCCGCCACGGTCACCAACGCCGTCTCCTGGAGGTCAGAGGGCATCAAGTACAGGAAGAACGAGGTTTTCCTGGACGTCATAGAGTCTGTCAACCTCCTGGTATGTTTTTAGAAGCAGCACATTTCTTAGATGTCTGCAGACCTGCTTCGAATAAACACAGGAACCCATCATAACAAACAGGACACGGTCACATCCATGTCATTGTGCTTGTGTTGTGAGAGGAGATGAACCTGCTGTCCTTATAAAAGCTTCAACAATTACAAACAGTCCGTGTTAACTAATAGGGAGGCTTAGCAATCAAGTGATACAATAGTTTGGCTTCTAATGATTGTAAAACATGATTTCCAGCTTCACACTAATTCGCTCTTTGTGTTGTGTTTTGTGTTATGTATGTTTAGTAGTTGTCAGCAGGCTGTGGAATATTTCATTTATTTTGATAATGTATTTATAATAATTTATTATTTTGATTAAATGCATGTTTATTTAAAAACATTTAGTACAAATGTATTAATAATTTATATAAAATTTAAAAATAATCGAATGCTAAATAGAAATTTCAATCAAATGAAAAAAAAAAGATAAAAAAAAGTTTTAGTTAATGATATTTTCTTGGAATTGAATTTTTATCAAATTGAATAAGTATAACACAGTTAAAAAAAATTGCATGAATGTGTTTTGGGATAGTTGCTGTTGAATTCTATTTAATAAAAGTTGAAGGATATTACTTTTAAAGTATTATAAGTGCATCTTGTTTCCAAAGTCAACAAATATCTCAATGTTGACCAAAATAATAGCGATTATGATTTTTGATAGAATTGCGCAGCTCAAATTACTTAATGATTCAATTTGTTAATTATGAAACGGGTAGTTCCGGTTTAAAAATTTGGACTGGATGAGCCACATTAAATTACAAAACTGTAATAAAACTAATTGCACTAATGAACTATATTTATTTATTACTATATTAATATTTTTAATATTAAGTTAAATCATTTGACTTTTAAAAAAATTAATTAAATGAATTTATAAATAAATAAATTTTTTTTTTTTTTTTTTTTTTTACTGTGCTAAATTCATTTATTTATTCATTTATATTGATTGATAGTATTTGTCTGTCTGTAATTGTAACTGAAGTTTGACGTGATAGCTTCATGGGCTGCTGTTATGTTTTTTTCTCCAGGTCAGTGCAAACGGTAATGTCCTTCGCAGTGAGATCGTTGGCTCTATTAAGATGAGAGTGTTCCTCTCAGGAATGCCGGAGCTGCGTTTGGGTCTGAATGACAAGGTTCTGTTTGAGAACACCGGCCGTGAGTCTATTTACTCAATTTTCTGTCTTCTGTCCCATGCTAAAAGACCCTTGTGAAATCAGAACTGGCTTTTATTTCATGTGTGCTTGCTTTGAGCTCATCTGGATGCTAGAGTACTCCTGAGGTGTGTGTTTTAGTCTTTTGTTGAATCATATCTCTCTTCTTCAGGTGGTAAGAGTAAGTCAGTGGAGCTGGAGGACGTGAAGTTTCATCAGTGTGTGCGTCTGTCTCGATTTGAGAACGATCGAACAATTTCCTTCATCCCTCCGGACGGAGAGTTTGAGCTGATGTCCTACCGCCTCAACACACACGTGAGTGTCTAAACTCTTACTCATGACTTCAATTCATTAAATAATTATTCCAGATTAATAATAGTTTTCCAAAATAAAAGTTTTTCTTTACATAATATATGTTTATGCTGTGTTTATTTATTATGTTTATATTAAAACACACACGTACAGTATATATTTTGAAAGTATTTACATGTAAATGCATTTATATACTTATTTTCTTATATTTGATATCATATCTAAATATATTTAAAATATAAACATAGCGTATTTTCATTAAATATATACATGCATGTGTTTGTATTTATATATATTTAATAAATATACACAGTACATACAAATATATTATGTAAAGAAAAACTTTTATTTTAGATGCGATTAATCGTTTGACAGCACTAATACAAATACATTTATAAATATACTCTTATGCTTAAATATTGTAACATAATGTAAGTAAAATACTGAAAATTCTCTCTCTATATATATATAGTATTTATGGTATGTGTAAGATTAAAAAATTTAAAAACTAACTTGAGTAAATAAAGAAATTCAGATAAAGGAATAACAAATAAATTAAAAGGAAATAATAATTTAAATCTTAAGTTGTAAATTAAACCTAAATAATATTATTGAAAATTAATGGTTATTTTATTTTAAAATAAATATCAAATGTAAAGATTAAAGATGAAGATTAAAAACATTCATAAAATGTATATTTTTTTATTAAAATAATTGTAATTAAAATAATATAACATATAACAAAAACTAACAGATAAAGATAAAAACTACATAAGAAAATTACATTGATTAAAATTTAACAAAATATAAAATCTAAATAAAGAATGAATGAATGAATAAATTATAAATACAAATGAAAACAATGATGTTAATTCAAAATTTGCAAATTCAGAATATTACATTATAAAAAATGTTATTCAAAAGATGAATAAAAATGATAATAGTATCAAAGTAATGCTGTGGGGTTTGATTGTGTTTGGGTTTCTGTGTGAACAGGTGAAGCCGCTGATCTGGATCGAGTCTGTGATTGAGAAGCATTCACACAGCAGAATCGAGTACATGATCAAAGTGAGAACACCTTCATCTGTTTGAGCTTCAGAGTGGTTTATGGTGTATCTAAATCATATCTCCTCTGTTTTACTGTAGGCCAAGTCTCAGTTTAAGCGGCGCTCCACTGCCAACAACGTGGAGATTCATATTCCAGTCCCGACCGACGCAGACTCGCCCAAGTTTAAGACCACGGTGGGCAGCGTGAAGTGGGTCCCGGAGAACAGCGAGATTGTTTGGTCCATCAAATCTTTCCCTGTAAGAAACAAGCACAGTGTTGTGATACTGTACATTCAAGATAATAAATCAGTTAGCTAAAGAGAGATGCTGTGTGTGTTTCAGGGAGGTAAGGAGTACCTGATGAGGGCTCATTTCGGGCTGCCCAGTGTTGAGGCAGAGGACAAGGAGGGAAAACCACCAATCAGTGTGAAGTTTGAGATTCCCTATTTCACCACCTCTGGAATACAGGTAACAACCTCACTTTTACTACATAGTGTTACTTTATGGCTGGAGCGTCCTATTGTTCTTTGGAGGGGTTTTTTCCCCTAAATTTAAGTTTGAGTTTTAGTTTTTATTTATTTTATTTCCAGTAAATAATTTTGAAAGTATCTAAATTCAAACTGAAATAAGTTCATAAATGTTTATCTAAATTCAAACTGAAATAAGTTCAAGTTTTCCATCTAATATTTATTTTTTTATCAGCTTTTATTTCAGTTAAATGTTTTAATAGTTTTAGTTCTAGTTTAACATAACATAAGACTTTATTTTATTTTATTTTATTTATTTGTTTTACTTTGATTATGAGAGTCACAACCAATTTTTGCATTGCTTTCTTGCAGTTTAGTGACAGTGTAGACTACTGTGTTTTCTTAGTATTATTATTTGTCTAATGTTATAGATTGCGTTCATATTTTGAATTAGCTTTTACTTTTGTATTTCAGTTTAGTATAATTTATCTACATTTCAGTAATTTTATTGTGCTTTATGTCATTTTTATTCTTTCTTTTAATATTAACGTTTAGTTATTTTTTCTTTTTTCTTCAAAATTTCAGTTTGAGTTTTAGTTCAGTTTCAGGTTTTATTTATTTTATTTCCAGCGAGTCATTTTGAAAGTATTTAAATGAAAATTAGAAATTGACATAACTGAAATAAGTTAAGGTTTTTCATCAAATATTTATTTTATATCCGTTAAATGTTTTAATAGTTTTACTCAACACAAGCCTGGTGCAGGACAACTTGACTAGATTTTGAAGAACAGAGAGATTTTCAGTTGCAATTGTTAATAAATAGATTAAATTGTACTTTTTTTGTAGCTCCTGTATTATGTTGTGTATTTAATAAGCAAACATTACTTTCATTTCAACCGCAAGATTAATGTAGCACATATTACCTCCGGGCCCAGGATTAGGCCATAGCTCAATTTGGACATTTAAGTAATTTTGCCTTAGAAAAAATGTTTTAAGATCAGTGCAAGTTTCTTTTCGTTGAAACAGCTCAGATTTACGTTTTGGTCTAGGACTAGCTAAAGTCTTGTCTGTGAAACTGGGGAGTAATGTATCACTCTAACTCTGCCTTTTAATAAGAAATATTGAATAGAATTAAATCTATATGAATATAAAAGAACTATCTCAGTATTCAGATAACAGTCTGTCTTGCCAGAGCAGATTTGTTTGTGTTTTTTTTTTATACCTCTTCCTATTTTTGACATAAGGTGGCGCTGCAGACTTTATCTGATGGTTTTGTGTTGTTCCTGGGTGCTGAACACCTGTTGCTCAGGCGCTGTGGCAGATGCAGTGTGTTCTGGTTATTCCTGTCACCAATAGATGGTGCTATAAATCTGTACTTTTAAAGCATTTATTGTTTTGTTTTTTTGTTTTTTTATAATATATATATATATATCTCAGCAGTGTTGAAACGTGAGCACATCATACACTATGCATTTAAATTCATAGTGAGAATGTTTTTGAGCAAACATTCTCGTTCATTACTATTCTTTGATCAACTCTTCAATTAAAAAAAAAAATATATATATTAATTATGAAAAGAAGCAAGGGCTTTCCCATGAAATTAACATCAAACATATGCATAGAAGAGGAAAAATATTAATAATAACTTGTTTGTTTATTCTAATCGGGTGTTTGATGTAATGTTAAAACAAATAGAAGCATTTTCATGTGATGCTCTTTGGCAGACATTCATATTATCTGTGCACTTTTCATACATTTTAACAATCGTGTGGTGGAATGGATTTAATTATGGTGAAATGAAAGGCCTTTGTCTCTGTCTCATTTAATTTCTTGGGAATGTTAACGAGGGGGAGGGTTAGAGGCAGTCCAACTGATTTTATCTTTGCTCATGATTGTTCTGCTGATGCAACATTGAAAATATGTTTTTTCTCAAAGCAATTCCTGCTGACAGAAGGCTGTGATAAACACTTGTTGTGAAAGATGTCCATCTGTCCCACACAGCCTCATTCTCATTCATAAAAAGATAAATACAGCATCTACTCCAGTGCTGTCGTCATTGACCACAACTAGAATAATTACAAAAAAGTTTTGATAACTGAAAAAGCTGAAATAAACATATATACATAAATATTAAATTAAACATTTCGATTAGAAATGTTGCCTTGGCAACCAAGTGAATTAAAATATGTTATTAAAGTTATTGAAACAATTCAAAATGGAATAAAAATGACTGAAACAAATTATTATTATTAAAATGAAGATTAAAATGTTCTGTTGGTTGATGAAAACAGAATATTTAATAAACCTGCTGAAGTTCTCTACATTGAAAGTCATCAAATCCGAAAATGTTCATCCCAAAATAATAATTCTGAATACAAATCATTACTTAATTTTTAATATCATTTCAAGCTTATATGATTTCTTTCTTCTGCAGAACAGAATATATTTAGAAAAAGGTTTTTCTGTACGTACAGTGGAAGTCTGTGGAGTCCATTGTTGGTTTTGTTGACAGACTCCCTTGAAGTTCTCGTGAACCTGAAAAACTTTATTGTGTATCTTGTCCAGGATTGTGACTTTTCAACTCGTTGCGTTAGAAAAGGTTAAAGTTACATGCAGTGAGTATGTGTGAGAGTGTGTGTGTGAGAGTGTGTGTGTGTCTGTGTATATGTGTGAGAGTGTGTTTGTGTGTATATGTGTGAGAGTGTGTTTGTGTGTGTATATGTGTGAGAGTGTGTGTGTGAGAGTGTGTGTGTGTCTGTGTATATGTGTGAGAGTGTGTTTGTGTGTGTATATGTGTGAGAGTGTGTTTGTGTGTGTATATGTGTGAGAGTGTGTGTGTGTGTGTGAGAGTGTGTGTGTGTGTGTATATGTGTGTATATGTGTGAGAGTGTGTGTGTGTCTGTGTATATGTGTGAGAGTGTGTTTGTGTGTGTGTGTGTGTATATGTGTGTGAGTGTGTGTGTGTGTGTGTGTGTGTGTGTGTGAGAGTGTGCACCTGGTATTTATCACCTTATGGGGACCAATTGTCCCCACAAAGATAGGAATACCAGTAGATTTTGACCT
>JAUCMR010000156.1:730707-740707 GCA_032357425.1 Enteromius argenteus | reverse complement strand
GTGCTAATTGGCAAGTTTCACTATGAATACGGCTGAATAAACATCCTCTGAGAGTGCCTTGGAAAAGAGGGGCGGGGTCAGCAGAGCTCATGAAGATTTAAAGGGGAAGTACACCGAACAGAGTGTTTTGAAAAGAGCTGTTTTTGACAGGGTAAAACGGGTGTTTTTTTTACACTACCATTGAGAATTTTTAATCAAACTATACTACAGACTTTTCATTAAGACCCTAAAGAATAATATCGGCTTGTGGAAAATTGGTGTTTTGTTTTATTCTTTGTTATTATAATATTATAATTATTATTGTTTTATTAAATAGTAATGATGATTGTGATGATAATAGTAATAATAGTTATATTACTTTTAGTGCTGCAGTGTGTATTATAACATTAATTTTAGCTGAAGTACCAGCACACCTTTGGTTTACAAGACCCATGCGCTGAGGAATCACTCGTGTCATGGAGGTTAGAGGTTACTTTTGCAGAATGAACTTTGCACTTCTTCAAGCAGACGCTTCATCATGCCTTATATAATGGCGTTAGGTGTGTGTGTGTGTGGCTCTCACGGGTCAGTGATGATCGCTGACTGATGGCCATTGAGTGAACTAGAAGGCAGGTGTCGTTCTGAGAGCGTGTGAAGTGATGCTGTCTTTTGAGTCGACTTGAAAGCAGGAATTCCTCCTCCAGTTCCCACAGATGAGAGAGGTTTTCACCAGAGACACTGCAAATGTTAAAATAAACGAAACGGACATTAGTACAGCCTTGTTTTTTGTTGTTGTAAATTTCCTATGGTAGATATATTAAAACCTAATTTTTGATTGGTAAAATGCTTTGCTAAGAACTTAATTTGGACAACTTTAAAGACAATTTTCTCAATATTTAGATTTTTTTTCGCACCCTCAGATTCCAGATTTTCAAATTTTGTATCTCAGCCAAATATTGTCCAATCCTAACAAACCACATCAATGGAGCGCTTATTCATTTAGCTTTCAGTTGATGTATAAATCTCAGTTGGATTAAGCATAAGGATTTATTAATTTAACATTTTGTCTATGTTTAACAGTCACATTTATATCTATGCATGTAGCAGCTTTAATTCAGTGGAGGAGCAGAAGAAGCCAGTCTGTCATTTGTCAACATTTCATGTTGACATTGTTTGACATTCAGCTGTTTTTGTCTGTAGCCCACAAACCAGATGAACAATCGACAATAAACTCCACAGGCCTTTCTCTCAAATAACAGCTCTGACATCAGATGAATCAGGCAAATTACAGAGAGGTTGAAGGTGAAGCAGCAGTTTTCCAGCTGAACTCGGGGCGACCTCGGGTACGATGTTCATAAACAGCTTCTCCAATAAACTTACCTCTGATTTTACGTTTTAAACAAAAGATTTCCTCCACATAATGGTAAGTTTCATCAGCCCACGCGGATATCAAGGATGTAAAACCGTCCGAAACTCAATTTTCCCCTGAGAGTGAGGATGTTTGGGCAAAAATGATGAGGGGAAAGTCAATCGAGTGTCAGATCTAATTAAGTGCTGAACTTCAATGAAATTTCCTCTCTCTAATTTTTTCGCATTTTCATTCAGCACTGCCGTGTTTCATCTGCTTCCCAGCTGTCCTGTGGGGGTTTTGATCCCCCGAACGTCAAAAGACATCTCTTTGGGGATGCAAAATGCATGTTCCATAAATCAAGACTGTCATCTGATCGCTTCAATTAGAGGTGCATCACAGACTCGCTGAACTTGTTGACCGCTGGGTTCTCGTGAGAGAGGCGGTCTGGGTGCTGACCTGCTTGCAAGCCTCAGAAAGGCTTTGATAAGCTCTGCCGGCTGCGGTCAGTGTGTCTGCGTGCCCTGAGCGCCAGGCGTCGAGTCCCCTGCGATTAGCAACAGTCTCACGCTCGCAGGACCAGGCTGTGGTTTGGTTGAGCGTCAAGCCTCGGGCAGATCTGCAGTCTGTCTCTCTCGACGCACTGGACGGACCGAGCGTGGCCCTTTGGACTATTACCACTGGCCTGTGCTGGTCACAAATAGACACGTGCTGCGATTTTTAGCATGCATGGGTTTTATATGAAAACCCGAATAGTTTTCCCAGCATGGCTATATTTATACTACTGGTCGAAAGTCTGGGATGATTGGGATTTTTTTTGTGTGTTTTTGAAAGGTCTCATCAATGCTGCATTATTTAAAAATGCAGTACAAATAATATAAAATGATGTAGTAATATTTAAAATAACAGTTTTCTATGTGAATGAATTGTAAAATGTCATTTTATTTCTCTGATTGAAGCTGAATTGTCAGCATCATTACTTTTATTACTTTTAATGAATTTAATACCTTTATTTAGTATGGAGGCATTTCATTGATCAAAAGCGACATTTTGTTACAAAAGGTTTCAAATTAATGCTGTTCTTCTGAGCTTTCTGTTCAACAAAGCCTCTATCCATTGCGGTTTCCACAAAAATATTAACGGTTTCTAAATCGGTGATAATTAGAACCTTTGATGATAATTGAGCAAATCAGCTTATTAGAATAATTTCTGAAAGATCATAGTAAATAAGCTATCTTAAATTGTAATAATTTTTAACTATTTTTACTGTATTTTTGATACCTTGGTAAGCAGAAGAGACTTCATTCAAAACATAAAAATCTTCATTTTAACTATATTCAGATGAAACCCAGGTGAAAGCATGAAGGTTGGCATTTTTCTGATCCTCTAAGTGCTTGACTTTTCCAATTAAAGTTGCCTTTGGCAGATAATTGTTGTGTTTGTCACACTGTTATTAGGTGTAATGTGCAGCATCTCGTTGCCAGGTCTGCAGTAAATGAGCGTTTCTCCACCGAGCGGCTCTATTACAGTCACGCTCCGAGGGAACAGACTTTGTAGACGTGTAATTTTCATAAAGGTTTTTTTAAAACACAAAACAATCTTTAACTCCCTCATCTGTAGCTTTGAGCTCTTCACATGGCAGGGCTGTGGCCTAACATGACACACGTTTGAGTCCGGCTCGCAACATTTGCTATATGTGCCATATAGGCCTAAAATAAAATGTGTCATTTTTGAACCACAGATTCGAGAAATAACTCTCAGATCGTGTTACTGTTGGTTTTTCTATTTAGTTTTGTTAGTTTGTTGAAAATTATTTTAGGCCTTTTGTCATTTTTTATGCATTTGATACACTTCAGTATTTCATCACATCACTCGTTAATTTTAATGCATGGGAATATCACTAAAATGACAATTTAGATGAATGAAAATTAAACTTCTAGTTAGCTGCAATATGCAAAATGACAAAAAAAAAAATTTTAGTGTGTTACATATTCATAAATATGAAAATGTACCATGTTCTTCAGTTGCACGCACAAAAAGAGTAGGATATGCTGTAGCTTGTATCATTTCATATTAAAGCGTAAATGAATCTACGAGCATTACGTTCAGCAGCGGCAGCTGTTCAATGGCTATAGTCAATGGGTAAATATTACAGAAAAAAATAACACATTCCTAGACACATAAGTAGTATTAATACTGGCCTTCATTGATTAAAAAAAACCAACCTTTAAACAAATAAATTCAAAATATACTGTTTTTGATGTTTGTACATTTAATTGGAAGAAAGTGAAATTGTTGCAATATAAAAGTATATTTAAAAAAAATGTTAGGTGGGATTAATAGCAATTTCATAAATAAATGTGTTTTTTTATCGATCGACAGCACTGCTATATTTTATCTATAATTTGTACACACACACTACTGTTGAAATTTTAATATTGCGATTTAATAGTTTTTGAAAGTAGTGTCTTCTACTTGCCAAGACTGCATTTATTTAATTAAAAATACAGCAAAATTTTGTTTTAATTATCAAATCATTTTCCTTGATAATTTATTTTAAAATGTAACTTATTCATGTGATGCAAAGTTAAATTTTATTCAGGATTCGTTAAAAGATGAAAAATGAAAATTACCCCATAATTTCCTTCCCTTGTTCGTCTGAAAGAAAAGTCATATACACCTACGGTGGCTTGGGGGTGAGTAGATTATGGCATAATTTTCATTTTTGGATGAACTATTCCTTATTGAATGCAAAGTTCAAACCAGCATTTGTTTAAAATGGAAATCTTTTGCAGCATTTTAGAAAAGATCAATTTAATGCATCCTTGCTAAATAAAATAATTAATCTTACTGACTTGAAACTTTTGAACAGTAGCTTCATCCCTGAAGCACCGTCCTTGAGGAGCATCCCTGCTGTATATTTTGTGTGCTTGTTTACATAGTGAAGGAATGATGCACGTAAAGAGCTGAGTCAGCGCTTGTTTATGTTTGTGTGTGTCTGCCTGCCTGTCTGACCGTGAGCTCACGCCGCATGCTAATGAGAGAGCGCTGACCACGCAGATCCCAGCACTGCCCACACTGGACTCCATCCAGCTGCAAATGCACACTGGAGTTCACAAGGGCTGACCAGAGCATGACATAAACGCAGCCTGACAAGACCGAGTCGCTACATTTACACAAAACGAGCGGCGCACGGCGGCATTTAGACCTTTCCAGTCTGGTCGCTCGCGCCAGGCTGGACGCTGATGGTGGCCTGCTCAGTTTGTGTGAGCTGCACCCAAGAGTGGCACATCAGCGGCCCACGGACGCCAGGAATCCTGAAATACCTCGTCCTCGTGCTGTTTAAATCTGCATCCACACCTAGAATACAGCTCTCGTTCTGCGCAAGCCTATTTTGCGTCGTACGTCGGCTATTTTTGTGCATTTAGACAGGGAGGTTTTCTGAGAGAATAGAGTCCACGATTAGAACAAACGCTCGGCAAAATCAACAAACACTGCACTGCTGGACGAGAGCACTGTAATTCCTCACGTCGCAGATGTCCACCCTGCTCTCGGGAGACGTTTGAAGGTGACTACAGACATCAGATGCAAAAGAGTTTCCAAAAAAAATCCTAAACACTCCTACCGCCCCTTCCACCCATGTTTTTATTGTCCTGTCAATAACTCAGTGATTGAGCCAGATAGGTGCAGTTTGTTTTTTGGAGTTCTTGCTTTAGTTTTTTGGTATATTTAAAAAGTTTATTTGAATGATTATAAAAATAAGTGTTATTATGGTGTATGATTCTTAATATTTTAGTATTATAATAAACAATTACAAGGTATAATATCATTATTGTAGTTGATTTATATGTTATGCTATTTATATATATTTTATAATAATTGTGTATTTGTATTAATATGTTTTAGTACTAGAGTTATCAATTACAACAATTATAATTGCACATACTTTTTGTTATTATTATATGTGTGCGTATTTCTGAATATATTTACATATATTTGGTAATGTCTATGAAAATGCATTATTATAATCTGGGGTATGCATTTGCTCTGAAATTAGTTTTTCTAATCACAGGAACAACATTTTTATATTTAAAAAATTTAAAATTATAATTTTGATTATGCATAATATAAGAGATGCATGCATATGTTTTAGTACTAGAGTTATACATTTTATTTATAGAAGCAATAATATTTAAGTGTATATAGAAATATATATTTACATATACTTGGTAACATTTTAGTTAAAAAAATTAAAATGCATTGTTATAATTTTGATTATGCGTTTGCTCTGAAATAATTTCTTCTAATTACAGGAACCCCCCCCCCCCCCTCACTCCAGTGCTTTAGTTATAAAAATAATTTATTTAACAACTCTATTATAACCTTTATCATGTATAATATAATATGTGTGTGTGTGTGTATGTTTTAGTATTTAGTTGTCTTATCAGGTATAATAAATGCACATATTTTTGAATACAAGTATCACTAAATATGTGTGTGTGTGTATATATATATATATATATATATGTGTGTATATATGTGTATATGTGTGTGTGTGTTAATATGTTATAAAAGAACATAGTTATAATAGTTATAAAGAAAAGGTTATAAAAAAGCTATTAAAATCCATTGATATAATTTGTATTATAATCTTGATTATGCATTTGCTCTGAAATTATTTTTTGCAATCACAGGAACCAAAAATTTCCCCCCAGTGGTTTAGTGAAAATAATTTAATAAAAAATCTTTTTAATAATCTTGATTATGTATTTGCTCTGCAGTTATTTTTTTTCCAATCACAACCACAATTTTCTGCAGTTCTTTTAGTTGTTGGAAAATGTTAAAATATAATAATTACATTTTGTATTATGATCTGATGATGTTTCCACTCAACAGTCATGTTGTTTAATGTAGAAGCACACTGCACTAAAACACAGGAGGAATTGAGCCGATTAGAACCCGACATTAAACTCAGATCTGGTGAAAGCGTATCGTAACCTCTAATTCTGAGCATCAGGTTTATCTGCGGCCTCTTACAAAACGTGATTGTGCTCTTTCAGCATGTTTGGAGCGGTTGTGCAAAAGCTTGCGTAGTGATGCAAGGCGCATATGAACACAACGAGTGACTCAATAGCGTTCGCCACCGAAAGGTGCCGTTTCCCCAATCTCACTTCTTCATGCGCTTCCGCCCGCCGAGTCAAACTCTGCCACTTTCCCAGGCCGTGCTGCCCATGGGCTCAGATCTACCCTCACACTAAACTATCTGTATATCACAAGCCTGGGATGCGTTTGCCATTGCCTGATGTTCCTCAAACATTCCTTGGGTTTGGGATATTAAAATGCAATCATTTTTGTTCTTTATATTTTAAGTCACCTTTGCACTCTAAAAATGCATTGTGCATTGGAAACGTGCATTTAATTTACTCAAAACCAAAGGCTGAACAAAATATTGTTGTGCATTCTTTAAATGGCTTGTTCATGTACATTGTGTTGGAATCCACCCACAATGCATTGCACTGTGACAGTGACGGTGTGTGTTTTGACAGGTGCGTTACCTGAAGATCATTGAGAAGAGCGGCTATCAGGCGCTGCCGTGGGTGCGATACATCACCCAGAACGGAGGTAAAACACTCTCTCATCCTCTCTTCTCTCTTTCTCTATTTTTGTCATTGTTTTTCACAGCGTTGCTTAATTGTTGCCAAATACCTGCAATGCAGTGCAGAATGATGGGAGATTCGCATTAAATGCGGAGGTGAAATTGTTCTGTGAAAAGAGGATGTTCAGGACAGACGCGTGTGAGATGGAGAAACACAGATAAAATTAGAAACGCTGGTACAGTGTGTGGTACATGGTGTAGGTTTTCTTTCTCTGAATTCATGAACTTAGACACTGCAGGACTGAGAGCAAAGCTTAAATGTATTTTTCAGTGCAGCCTTCTATGCATCTATTCCACCTATATAGAATATTTAGTTTTTGCCTTTTTCTTTTTCTGTATTTGAGAAGTTTTTTTTTCTTTTTCATTTTTTAACCCAGCAGTCATTGTAGCAAATTAAATCATTTAAAATATACAAATTAAATATATATTTGTAATACAAAATGTGTAAGAGACAATTTATATACTCTCTTGTTTTTTTTGTTTTTTTCTTTTATAAAATATTTAGATGTAGTTTATAAAATGTTCTTTATAATTGATTTTGTTTTTGTTTGTACATATAGACATTATTTCACTTTGGTCTATCAATTCATACTTTTTTTGTATTTTTATTTTCAATCACAAAGACCATAAATCATTGCAAATAATAAATATAATAATATTTACAAATAAAAAGTGAACTCCATTTATCAGTTGTATTTTCTTTTAATGGTTTTTGTCTGTAGCTAATAGTAAAAAATAATCAATTAAAATAAAATGTTAAAATGTTTATCTAGGCATGTTTTAAAAAAAATTTTTATTGTCATTTTATATAAGAAATATTTGTGTTTTTGTGCTACGTTTACAGAAATGTTGTTTAATATATTTATAGTGCGTGACATATAAAAACAAAAACAAATTACTGAGTGTTTTCATTAAAAGGGAGAGTTTGAAGCGATTCAGAAGGGAAATGAAGAGTTTTAACTACTGCTGTTTAAATCAGAAACACTATTAAACTCTGTTTGTCTCGATGCTCTCAGGGTTGTGAAACTAGTCTAATGACACGAAATTAAAAGCCATGTACCAAGTGCTCATATTGTGAAATTGTTGCTTAATTTTTTACAATCATGTAAACTCCGGTTTATCTGTCTTCCTCTGAGTACTGCATGTTTTTTCACGGCTGTGTCCAGCATCTGTTTTATACCCATCATTTATGTTCATTTTGTGAACTTGTGTCCCAATCTTATTGACTGATGGAGTTTTTGATTGTGTTTTGATGCAGGGTGGAGAGAGAAAGTTCAGCTGTCACAATTAACTTTCCCCCCGTATTCCCATTTTTTCCTGTTTCCTGTGGTTCTGTGCATTTAATTAAGCGTTGCTCATTTCCTCCTTTCTTTGCAGACTATCAGCTGCGAACTCAGTAAACGTGAAGAATTAGCCTGGAGGATCCTGGGTCAAGGAATCGTCTCTCTCTCTCTCTCTCTCTCTCTCTCTCTCTCTCTCTCTCTCTCTGCTGTATGTAGAGGCTCCACACTCATCTGCAGTATTCACAACACACCAGTGCTTCGAATCATTTCAAACAAATACTCCTCAGATCTTAGATGTATGGATTGGAATTGAATCTTTCACACCATGTTATCTAGACTTTTCCCAATCTTCCTATATCGAATGTGAATCTTATAAATCTTTACTTGGAAGAATCATATGAATCTATACTCATTATTAGAATCATACAAATCTTTGATTAGAATCATATACATTTTTACATAGAAGAATCATATGAGTCTTTACTTGTTTTTAGAATCATATGAATCTTTTGAATCATTCAGATTCTTATGTTGTCATAACTAATCACATTCCCTTCAAATTCTCATTGATTCTTTTGATTTTGTGTTGAAATATGAGAGGATTTGAAAGATTCACTTTCTTGGCCATTCCACAAGCTTTAATTGTCATACTGCAGATGTGTGTGTGTTCAGTGTCTGTATGTGTGTGTGTTTGACAGTAAACAGGAATCATGTTCCTTTACTTTCATGCAAAAGCAGCGCAGTCTTTATCTGATGGTACCACATCGAATCTCAACGGAGGAAGTGGTCATACGTGTCACATTTCAGATGCTTTCATACTGTAAACGCTTCATGTTTAGAAGAGAGAGCCGTTGGTTTGCGGTTATTTATCAGATGAATTCAACAACAGTTGTAAGGTCACGGCGATAGTATGTTACAGTGTTCGTTTGTTACATTGATTCAAAAGTCAAAAAAGGTCAGATCAATCGACTCTTACTAAAGCGTTTGTAATTCTAGCTCATCATTTGGTTCAGTATTTCATGTCAGGGACGTCCTCAGATATTGTTTATGAATATTCAGTATTTTTTTTGACGTCAGTCCGACACATTGACTCTTTAGTTTTTGTATTTGATAGTTTATTTATAGTTTGTTGTAATTCAGTATTATTGGCTGCAGTACCTCATGAATTTACTACGCTGCTAAAATGCAGAATTACACTTGATTTAAACATTTCAACACACAACTGAAATCTGAAGTCAACCGTGGTGCCATTTAAAAAAATAGGAGATGAAATAGAAAATGTTCGTTTTTTGTATTCATTTGTCGATTTGTGTCATTTCATTTGCCTTCAAAGGACGGAATGTGAAGGTTACCATGTTTACTATGGTACAGCATGCAGTGGAGCTGAAATGTGACAGAATTGCATTCCTCTTAAAAAATGTTCCTGAATCTCACTTATATAGCTGACCTCTCTCTGTACACGTCAGACATCAATAAAGTACCTGTTTAGAAAAGATCTGGTCTGGTCCATCTCATAATTACTGCTATTTGAAAATAGTTTTGTTGTTTAAGCATAATATACAATATACATACTTCAATCAGGTTTGAACTTATATTATACACACATTTTTTTAATATATGTATATATTTATATTAGTATATTTTATAGATTAAAATTTGAATGTGTGTGAGTTTATAAACTTTCATTTATTACTAATAATACACAATATGCATTTTTACACACACACGTTTATT
>JAUCMR010000156.1:712664-727751 GCA_032357425.1 Enteromius argenteus | reverse complement strand
TAAATGCAGCCTTGATGAGCAGAAGAAACATCTTTAAAAACCATTAAATATCTTACTGTTCTAAAACTTTTGAACGGGAGTGTATATATATATATATATTACTTGAGAAGCATTATATAACTGCATATATCAGGGTTTTTTTTTTCTTAACTGAATTCAGTTTTCTTTTAAATGCTCAGTAATGTAATATTTAATAATTATATGTTGTAAATTACAGAATTTTTTTAATTATATATATATATATATATATACTATAAAATACTAAAATTCTTTCTAAACAAATCTTTTAGGCCTAAATAATGAATAATGTAATTAATAATAAATAATAATGCCGTTTAAGCATAAACCTCAGTAGCCTAATTAATGCATAAAATATACAAAAATTTAAAAAAAGGAAAATGAAACAAAACTTTGTGAAGAGGTATATTAAACATAAAAAAAATACATAATGCATTAACTTTTCGCTAGCATTGTATTGAATACACTGTGTTACAAGTGCAAAGGAAAAAGACATATTTTCACGCGTGGTCTCAGACTTTTAGGCCCCTCGCTATTAGATTCACATTTGTTATGGTGCTTAGTTTCCAGAAACAGGTGCACTGAGTCTAAAAGTTCTGTTGCACAACAGTTTAATTTCGCTCGTGCAATGTAAATAGGGCAGCGGGGTAATAAAGCGTCCTGTGAATGAGTTTTACTGACTGTAATTTCATCCTATGATGAAACCGGAGCAGATTAGTGTGGGCAGGTCGGACAGCGTGGCGCTTCACCGGGTCACACGGAACCCCCGTGTTTTGTTTCAACACGGAGTCCTGTCGCCTAGCAACGCGGTTCGAGCGGGGGAAGCCCTGCGCGCGTGACGTCAAACGGCAGCAATCCCTTTCGCGGAGGCGCTGAGATAAACTCAAGCAATTCTTTTGGCTGTCATTGCAAAAGATAAGCTGTTCATGAGTCAGTGAAAAAAAAAACAGGCTAAAGGAGCACCGGAAGAAAGCCATCTTTACTTAAAGGTGTGTGTGAATGCTGCAATCAAGCAGGCGAACTTACCCTTTAATTTACAATGACGCGCGAGGATTTCGCGTGAGGCCGCAGGGAAACAATCAAACCTCGCCGAGGTGAGCTTTAATTAGTGGCCTGAAACTAAGAGCCGCAAATTGCCGTGCTGCAGGTGGTAAAGCTGATGGGACAGACTGCATCACAACAAACCATTAAAGAAAAATCCTCTCGGTAACATAAACCGGTTCCTACAGTGAGTTTAAAGGCACAGTTGTGGGTTGATATTAAGAAGATGACATTTCAGCCAAACCTGATCGTCACACCTACATTTTTTACCCATTACCCAAATTTTGCATACCCTAAATACAAATGAGCTACTTCACTGGAAATCTGTCAGGTGCAATGAGAGGGTTTAGATGAAGAGCAAAACCAGAAATCAGACCATTAATAAAAGAGAACACGATTTTAAAACGAGTTATAATTAACAGAAACTGTGATGGCAAAACCATAAAACACAAGAAAATAAATAAACTTGTATAAGCTAACTCAACATTTCTATTGTAACATTTTGATGTAAAAATAATAATGACATAAAAAAAAGGAAATGACCAAAACGACAAACTTTAAAAAAAATAAAAAAAATAACAGAAAATATAAAAATAAAACTACAAAATATTAATAAAAACTATAACACAAAATAACCCTGTTTTTCACATCTTGGTGCACAAATCTGACATGACACATTTATTAAACACAAGCAAGGTTGAATTGCTTTAATTCTAATCATTATCTAAAATAGTTTAATGAACTATTTTGAGTTTAATTAGACCTAATGATTTTATAATTAAGTGATTTTTGATTGTCAGATCGTATTGTATTTTCACAGCTGGGAATGTTCCGGAAAGGTTCATTGTTAAGAAACAAATAACATCCTTCCAGTAAAGTTAATAGAATGTTGTTCTTAGAAGTTGTTCTATTTAGAATGTTCAGAGAACACTCAATGTAACGTTCTCATGTTCGCTAAATGATACAACGGGATGTTCCTGTAATGTTTGTCAAGCCAAGAATATTTGTAAAAACTGCATGTTTGGAAAGTACGGAGGACATCAGGAACGTTTTCACAACGTAATTCCAACGAATGTCATTTTGGGCCTGACATTATTAGATATACTGTATAATAGCTGCGATAGCTGCAATAGTAACGTCCAAATATTTAGTCCAGCTGGCACATGATTCATCTCTTTCAAGAAACCATGGCTTTTTCCATGAATTTTCTCAGCACTATCATTTGACAGGTCAAATGGCATTTCGCAAGTTTACAATGACAAATACCAGGTGTAATGTTAGTGTGTGAAAGTGTGCAGTCAGGTAGACGTTGGGCCCAGTGTTGCCATATTTACCTCCTTTAGAATGTGTGTGTGTTTGGAAACACCGTTGCTGTGGTGATAAAGTCATTTAATGCAGCTCAAAGTCTGGAGGACGGCTGATGCAGCAGCTCTTGCACGAGATCAAGCTTTTGATGTAATCTTACGAAATGACTTCCGGCGGTTAAACTCATCAACCTCACCTGAAATAAAAAGAAAGCATAACTCTATTGCGTATGCAAACAGCCCAAATATCATTGTCTACCACACCTCTTTTATATAATGGTGGATTAATTGAGAAAATTGACCATCATAGTCACAGAATTCAACATCATTATATAATAGCAACATATACTACAATAAACCTGTCAGAGCAAGTCCAGATCATATCTCACTCACGTATAAATGTTTTAAATACATTGTTGTCATGACAAATAAGCACACCTACCCCCTACTTTTCATTATGTAAAATACGTATTTCAGATTTTTTTTAAAAAGTATATATTTATACTCCTTTTTCCAAATGTAATTCAAATAATGCTATTTTTTAAATAAATAAAAGGAAAATATGATTTTTTTAAAATCAGTATTTTTGTTTTTTTCCTGTGTAAATATCTAAATTAATTTACTTGAAAAGAAAAACAGATGTTTATGTTGTGTATTTTGACTGAAACTGAAATTTGTGTTCTCCCTTAAATAATGAATAATAATTCATTTATAGATTTTCTTATTGTTTAAACTGCAAACTTCAGAAAATCATGCTTAAATCTTGCCCAATTAAAATTATGGATTTCTTTTAGAAATATTCTTCAAGTTTTAAGCATAAATTAAATGGCAATTTTCTGAGTTTTATGTTTTAAATGGGAGAAAAAATGAAAACAGTGATTTCAGTTGGGTATGAAAAATACATAAAAAATATGTCTTAATACAAATGCCCTTTTGCTTCACAAGTAAACTTATTTTTAATACTTATACTGAAAAACCACAAAATGCTGATTATAATTATAACTATTGTTTAAAAAGAAGATCGAATTGGTTTTACATATTTACATGCGTTGCGATTAAAAGTGTTCCTGGTCAGTGTTTTTACATGAAGACAATATAGTGTTACCTAAGTTACTGTACATGAATAATTCCTTGAATCAGAGCCATGCAGCAACATGTCCTGCGTGTGTGTGTGTGTTGTGGAAAACCCTAGAGCTCCATAACAGTTGTTATGTAATACGCTCAATCATGCTGCCAAACTCTGAATGTACAGAAACTGAAATACCTCTCACATGTGTGGTTTTATCTGCGCTGTGTGTGAGCAGAGGACGGTTTCAGTCAAACACAGGTTCTCACCGGTATACATGACCTGAAACAACAGGCTGGCAGGCAGCAGACGCGCAGCGAGAGACTGATGAATCACATCTAAAGACCTGCACAATACCTGCAGCCTCAGGTCAGGTTCACCTCTCCACCGACAGACCACTTCCAGCCCAGGCGTCTCGCCGCTCCAGTTACAGTACTGTGGCTAAAATCAACCTGTCATGTATTTTTAGATAATAAAACACAAAGCACAGTAAGAGTATGTTGCATTCTGTTGACCTGTTTCAACATCAATAGACAGCTATTTAAGCATCATAAAAACACTACTGATGCACTGAGCGTTTCAGAAAACAATCATGCAGTGCTGTGTATTATTATGGAAAAAATTAATCCAATCATTTTTTGTAATGGCCATTTTATACAAATAAATTGTGATTAACTATTAGTATAATTACATTCTTCAATAGCGAGGAGGTAGCACTGCCTTTTCCAGTAAAACATCATACAAGATGGCAATAAATGCTGATTATAACTGTATTAAATTTATTGCAATATCTTTTAAAAAATGCTCACTTTAATTAAAACACACCAATATTAATGTGTTAATTAAACAAGTGTATTTTTAGTATTATTTATAGTTTTTATTAATATTTTGAATTAGATTTTATATATTTTTCGTTTTCTATTTGTTTTCAATGCTGTTTTTTTTATTTGATCAAAAAAAAATACATGCATGCATATTTTGGAGTTTCCACAAAAATATGAAGCAGCACAACTGTTTACAATATTGCTAATATTCAGAAATGTTTCTTAAGCAGTAAATCAGCATATTACACTGTAAAAAAAAAAGTGTTACCGTGTTGTTGGCATATATTTTTTGTTACTTAATGTTAATTTAAGTGATAACTGGAATATTTTAGTTAACTAAAATGTAAATTTGAAGTCAGCGGGGTAACAAATAATTTTAAGTTGAAACTATTTTTTCTAAATGATCATGTGACACTGATATTCACATAGAAAACAGCTGTTTTAAATTATTATAATATTTCACAATATAACTATTTTTACTGTATTTAATAAACGCAGCCTCGAAGAGCCAGAGACTTATTTCTAAAATAATTGTAACAATTATTTACTCCAAACTATGTACCAATGTTATTTTTTTATTATTTATATAGTTTGTTCGTTTTTTTATATTACTATTTAAGTTATTATATTATTTTTATTTCAGTAATTGTAGTCCTTATACCTAGAAATAATTTCAGTTAGTTTCCAACAGTTCTTCTTTTAAGCTTTCATTTGTGATTTATATTTCATGTAAGCATTATTTCAGTTAACAAATATGTTCTTATTAGTTTTAGTTGACGAAAATACCCCTGTAAAAGTACATATAAACAAGTACATCTTGTCATATACTGGCATCAGGCTCTGCCAGAATTAGTAAGTGACCAGGGTTGCTTGATACCTTTCTAGAAAGCTCTAAATCAGTCACTTTTGAGGTTGCGTTTCCATTAGGATTCTGTCTTAGTGGTCAGCAGCCTGTGTAAGCCATATACAGCACGGCAGAAGCAGTAATGGAAATGGCCACCTCTTCCTCCTCCAGTGGAAACAGTGATCATTTCAGCAGCTCACTTGTCAAAGGCCCTGATTCACTGTGATGGACAATGCAAACGTTTCTCGGTTTTACACGCCGCTACCGAAAACACTCGGGTTTTTCCTCCTCCTGTTTGGGAAAGGCCTTGGAAGCCGTCCGCATAGTTTCTTTCTACAGATTTTCTCTGGGCTTCTTATTTATTTATTTTCTTGCCGACTCTTTCGCGAACCTCAGTGATATTTTAGCACATGTGCATGGCAACAGCAAAACAGTAACGCAGCAGTTGAATTCCTGGCCCGACCGCGTTTGTGAATTAGTGATCATGTAAAAAGCCACTGTGGCTTTGAGATTGCAAACAGGCCATGTGGAGACACAGAGAACTAACCAGCCCTCGAAATAGTCCGGCTATTTGTGCGGAGAGAGAGAAGAGAGCGTGTGTTTGACATCAGGGACGGTTGGACTGTCCTGTGAATGTGCATGCAGACGCAAAGAGGTGTTGAGTGATCGTTTGGGAATTCTGCCAGAAAATGAAGCCGTTATCAATGTTTTAATGCAGTGCTATGTTTTAAATGGCTAAATTTAAATGCAATAATAATATGCAGCAACTGTAATTAAGATTTTTTGAAAGAAAAAATGACTTTTGTTTAGCAAGAATGCATTACCTGAACCATAAATCACAGTAAAGACATTTACCCCTGGTTTCACAGACAAGCCTTAAGCCTAGTCCTAGGCTAAAATGTAAATCTGAGCTGTTTCAAGTGAAAAAAACTTTTGATCTGGTTGATCTTCAACATGTCAGTGCCTTTGTTTTGTCTTAAGATGCACACAAGTAATGTTTTGTTCTGAGGTATGTTTGTTAAAATGACTTAATTGGCCTTACTGAACTATGGCCTAATCCTGGCTTAGGCTAAGCCCTGTCGATGAAACCGGGCCTTATAATATTACAAAAGATTTCAAATAAGTGCTGTTCCTTTGAACTTTCTATTCTTTAAATAATCCTGAAAAAAAAAAAAACATCATGTTTTCAGCATGACACAAATGTTTCAGTCAAAAATGTTTCTTGAGCAGCAAATCAGCATATCAGAATGATTTCTGAAGGATCACGTGACACTGAAGACTGGAGTAACGATGCTGAAAATACAGCTGCGCATCACAGAAATAAATTACATTTTAACATATATTCACATAGAGATGGGCAATTTTAAAATGAAACAATATTTCACTATTTTTATGGTAATTATGTAAGGGGAAGACGCTTCTTTCAAATATGTGACCCTGGACCACACAAAACCAGTCAATTTTCTGAAACTGAGATTTATACATAAGATACAACTATTTGAAAATCTCTAATCTAAGGGAGCAAAAAATCCAAATAAAGTCCTTAGCAATACATATTACCAATCAAAAATTTAGTTTTGGCTCCAACCTGTCCTCCAGCTCGTACGCCCGTATAGGTCTTTTGTACAATAGGGGTGAAATACGACCCATCAGAGCGTATACTACACTTGCGCCCCTATCGGCAAAAGAACATTTGCATATTAATGTTTTGTGATTCAGGGTTGGTGTAGTTCAATTTGTAGAGAGATGTGTTACAAGCCCAGATGTGATCATGGGTGCGAACCCAGAGAACACATGTGCTCATAAAACCCTATAAATCATGATTTTGCAGTTTTTGTAATGGGTAGGTTTAGGGGTGGGTTAGTGTGGTCATTCGTACAAATTAAACCTAGTAAAACACGTTTTAATCACAGTGAGATCGCTGTAAAACTCTACACACTGCATTTAAACAAAATGATTGGTAATGACAGACAGTTATTTTTTTACGCCCTGAGAGAGCCGTCATCAGTCCGAGACGCAGAGACAAGCATGACTCCTAAGCGATTGAGGTGTTTTGTTGTTGAATGTATTAATGAACATAGCAGTAGTCACTTACTCCTTACATCTGAGTGGCTGAAGACGCAGAGGATTAACGTTAATTTACATTTGGTTCTGAAGGGAATGCGCTCTTGATCTACCTAAATGCGTTTATGTTTGCGTGAATCATTCATGATCCAGCCTCACCTACAGAAGCAGTCAGGATAATGTATTTTAATGAATCTTTGCAAATCGCCTTTCCTAGTAATGTGCTAATTAGCAAGTTTCACTATGAATACGGCTAAATAAACATCCTCTGAGAGTGCCTTGGAAAAGAGGGGCGGGGTCAGCAGAGCTCCTGCAAGATGTAAAGGGGAAGTACACCGAACAGAGTGTTTTGAAAAGAGCTGTTTCTGACAGGGTTAAAACGGGTGTTTTTTTAAAGTAACCCTAAGCCAAACCATATAGTAAATACATGTAGTTAATTAATATTACTCAGTACTCAAATGTATAATTAGACTGCAACAAAGACACCTTACAGTAAATTAAAGTGTAACCACAAATAATACAGGGTTGAAGACAACATGGAGGTTTATGAATGATGGATTTAGGCTAAGTAACAGGCCACTGGACAGTTTTTGCATGGGTTTTACCTTTAAGAAATATCTGGGATGACATTTTGAGTTGACAGAAGGAAGAAGAGACTAAGAAAAGAGAGAATTCACTTCAAAAGAAAACTGCTGAAACACTTTGCTGCCCGCATGCTCCTCTACTAACCAACATAAACACAGCGTATTCTCCAAGTACCCTAACCCTCATAAAAGACACATTTATAGCTGTGCGGACGGAGGGGGCTCATTACAAACCCTCTTTTTTGTGGGGGTCTATTTAGGGCCGTTCTCCTGATGTGGCTTGGATTTTGCTATTTTCACTTTACCCTCGAATTTTCTCCGACCAGAGGAATATCTCAAACCCCTTGGCTTTACCCAAACCCAACTCTGGGATAATTACTCGGCTCTGAGCATAATTACACAGAGTTTCTCTGGCTGCTATAATGGCTGGAGTGAGGGGTCGAATGCCCACAGACTGGCCCGGTGGAGGTGTCCCTCTCGAGGGGTTATTTTTACCCGATCGGAGAGCGGTCCGGGACCAGAGGCCAAGCTCCAATCATGGTGGGAGTACACAAATCACTCAGGCAGTTAACTCGGCAGTTTTGTGGTGAGAAGATGGAAAAGGACTTGTACAGGAAACAGATGGAGTAATACAGACTGAAAGAAAAGAGAGAGAGAGAGAGAGAAACAGCTCACCTGCTGATGATGAGTTACAGCTTTTAACCCTTTAAAGTCTCCTGTACAAGGCCACTGAATGATCAACATGATTAAACTTTGGTGTTTAATCTGTTTCACACCATTCCTTCATGGCACTCGTTAGCCGGTTGAGTTAAGCTGGAAAAGAGGGAGAAAAATCCTGTGTTATGGTTACATAAATTAGCTTCAAAATTGGATATAAATGCGATTAAAACTAGTAGGAATAAACTAGATTTTACTGAAGGGTTAGAACCTTTGACACTTGATGGACATCAAATAGAGATGGTTGGAAGTTTTAAATATTTACAAACATTTATTGATAGTAAATTGACATTTGTTGGAAATTTTGAGTATGCTTTTTAAAAAAGCAATGCAGAGATTACAGCTTATTAGGATGTTACAGCATTTTGGTGTGAGTCAACATATTTCAGAGATGCTTTAATCTTGTGGAGATATGTTTTAATATGGCTATGTGGTATGGACTGCTGCCAGTTAAAGAGTAGTGTCAAGTAGTTAAAATTGCTAGTGCAATTCTAGGACAACCACAAAAAAGCAAAAGGTTATTACTGAAGATTGTTCTCATCCTTTGAATATCAAATGTCAGCTTTTACCATCAAAAAGACGTTTTAGGCAACCTCAAGCAAGGAAAAAAGTGTATCGAATGTCATTTGTGCCAGATCTGAGTTTGAGCGGGATTTGTGTGACGATGTTGAATGTATTTGTGTGGTGAAGCCAAAGACAGATTTCCTCTCATGCACAATAAAGAGACTAAATAAATGAATCTTTGGTTGTCTGATTGATAGTTTGTTTTAGTGTAATTGTAGAGACGTCTAGCTTCAGCTCGCGCTTCAGCTGTCTTGTTGCTGTCAAATCTTTACTCTGATATTGTTAGTCAAGTCAAAGTGTTGAAGACGAACCCTTTCTGGACTGAAGCTGCTTCGCTTTACTTGATTCTGCATGAAATCATCTTCAAAAGTGAGTCTCAAAACTCATCATGAGGCTTTTGAGGAACATTTATTTCTTCATCTCTCAATCATAACTGGATTGCAGTGCCGACTGATATTCATATAATTTTATGTAAGTATCTGCAATGCACTAATAAAGATCTTGCTGATTCACATTAAAAGCATCAGAATTCTATCACTATTTGTCCATATAAATAATAGCATCTGCATCATATTGTATATTTTTGTTCAGTTTGGGCCTCTAAATAAAATTAAACTGTTTTCCCTCCAAATATTCAGACTATATGAGCCCTATATGTGCCTGACTGCTCAGATATGATGAAAATATTTGTTCATTTTGCTCATATTGTCAGGCTTTAAAGGGTTAATTTAACAAAATTAATGGCTATTAAAGTAATAACGTACCCAAAAATGTCATAATTCACTCGCCTTCATGTCATTCTGAACTTATATGACTTGCTTTTTTCTGTGAAGCACAAAAGATGTTAGAAAGAAAGTTTAAGCTTGTTTACAGCAAACAGGACAATGCTTTTTTTTTTTTACTGTCAAACTCCGAAAAAGACAAAAACAAATGTATTTTATATTACTCATGCACTGTATCTTTTCAAGTCACCTGCTGCTCCTGAAGTCTGATCTGTACATGAACACAAATATTTCTGATCTTAATCTGTCTCTTTTAAGACGTATTATTAGAAACACCTGAGACAAAGTTGATGGTGAAGTGATTCACAGCTGAGAGCTCCATTAAAGTATCAGAGATCCTCAGGTGACCTCGGGGTCAGAATGACCAGGTAACAGAATAGCTCAGGGTCCGAGAGAGTAATGTTTCAGGTCAGTAAACAGAGGGATTCAGTAAAAGGCTGAGGTGTTGAGATTGACTGAGGTTTTGTTTGTCACTAGATACTGCCTCATCCTCAACTCTATAAACCAAAGACAGGCCACTCGACAGCATTCAATACACTGATTTTACCACAGCAAAGAGTGTTTCAGACACACCACTTGATTTTCATCATACAATATAAAAACACAGCCTCGGGTGGCTTAATATGTAATGTTGAAGAAATAGTATAAAATAAAATATTAAACAAAATGTTAGAATATTTTAGTTTACAACTGGAAAATAAAGTAAAACTAAATGTTACTACATGTACATATATTGTAAAAATGTACATATTTATACATAAATTCATATATAATTTGTTATACTTATATAGCTCTGTTCTAGACACTCAAAGACACTGTATTTACATGTAACTTTTAATTTAAGATACATGTTCTTTTTATTTTATATTAAAATAATTTAACTCTTTTGTAATACAATTAATAATATATATATATATATATATATATATATAGATACATATATGTACATGTACACTACCAGTCAAAAGTTTGGAAACAGTGAGATTTTTTATATTTTTAAAGATGTTTCTTATGTTCATCAAGGTTACATTTATTTGATCAAAAATACAGGAAAAAAAGAAATATTGTGAAATATTTTCACCATTTAAAATAATGGGTTTCTATTTCAATATAATGTAAAATATAATTTATTTCTGTGATGCGCAGCTGAATTTCCATCAGTCATTACTCCAGTCTAAAGTGTCACATGATCCTTCAGAAATCATTCTAATATGCTGATTTATTACTAGAATTATACATTTTGGCAAAGTTGTGATGGCAAATTTTTTTCTTTTGGAACTGCAATACTACAGGATCCTTTTGACGAATAAAAAGTTATAAAGAACAGCATTTATTATTATCATTATTATTATTATTGTATAATTTTTTCCTGAAACATCTTTAAAAATTATTAAAAATCGTACTGTTTCCAAACTTTTGACTGGTAGTGCATGTACACTGTGTGTATATATATATATATGTGTGTGTGTGTGTCTGTACGCTCATACACACGTTTCTTTATGTGAATTGTGGAGACTTTCCACAGACTTCTATTATTTTTTTAAAATACAGTCCAAACTATATTTTCTATCCCCTTACTCTAAACCTACTCCTTACAGAAAGCCTGTTTGTATTGATGCACTTTTCAGTAAATATCATTTACTATTTTAATGACTGTTTTTCCTCGTGGGGACCACAGGCCGGGAACACACACACACACACCTAAGAAATACAATGGTATTTTATTTTTTTAACATTTTTTTGAAGTTTGTGACGACACCATCCATACAGTACTGTGGTATATATCAAAATATCTGCTCTCCCTAATCACTGATGTGAATCTCCAACACCTTCATCTCCTCATTAGGATGCCAGTGTGTGTGTGTGTGTGTGATTATCATCCCCTCAGGCCATGTTTCACCTGCTTTGATCCTGTAGATGTGATGTTATCTGGACCCCCGCGGGCTCTGTTAGTCTCAGATGATCTAGATGATTATCTGGCTTTAGGAGCTGTGAGGAGACACCAGCTTCACATGCACCTCTCTCTCCATTCACGTCTGCACGGCCAGAAAGACAGAGAAGCTTTAAACAGAAGTGTAAAGTGAAAACGCACAATTTACTTTATAAATTACATGTATAAATAAATGTAAAATACATGTATAAATAAACTTTTTAAATAAATGCATTCCTAAATTACACATTCACTTATACTTTAATGTATTTATAAAAACAATTTCCAATATTATTTAAATAAATAATTAATAAATTTATATGTGTCACCTATTATATTTTGAATTAGTTTTTATTTGTATATTTTTTGTTGTCATTATAATTTTAGTTATAATTTTTGTTATTTTGTTTGTGCTTTGCTTTGATTTTATAAGTTTTTTTTTTTTTTTATTATTAATTTTAATTTTAGTTAATGTAGTTCATCATGTTAAATGAAAAGAGAAATGTTCCTAGTTTTGGCTATGCAAGTGGTCTTATTTGTTTCTTTAGTTTTTGGTCTTATCTTGCCTAAACTGAACAGAAATGAAATGAATGAAAGAGCAAGACAGAGAGAGCGAGAGAGAGAGAGAGATTTCCCAGATGCGAGTCTTTCATAGCCAAACCACATTCTCCAGTCTCTGCTGACCTTCGTGGTCAGAGAGTTTCTGAGCCTCTGTTAGTTTTATTTACCTGTGCGTCCTGTGCCAGAAATATCAGGCCCATTTAGGGTCGTACCGGATGAAGATCATTTAAACCTATACTATTACAGTTTGACCCTCGAATCTCACATTGTACATTTTATTCAATACTTTCAGGTTCTTCAGAAACATTACGTTCTGAGCAGCTGCAGACACTTTCCTTTTGTCACTTTTGCTTTTAGCAAACTATGACCTCTTAAATCAAACCTTACCACAAGGTGTGTGTCAAGCAGTGGGATTTAATTTTAACTTATTTAAACTTATTCATATGTTATAAAATATTATTATATATTAACTATATTACTCCATCTGTATTTCTTTATTCAAATAAATCATCAATTAATTTTAAACTAAATTTACACATTAGAATTTCTATTAATATTATTATTACTTTAAATGACTTTTACTTTTTATTATTACTTACTTTATCTATTTTAAAACTCATTCAGTACTGATTATAAATAAAAACATTTATTTATGAATAAATTCATACATTTTACATTTATTTATTAATTAACGCATTTATTAAAACAGCATGTATAAATTAAGTTAAAAATAAACATGATTTGTAATTGAATTTGAATTGGAATATTATTATTATTTTATGTAGTTTAAAATATGACATACTTTATTGTTAAAACACACAGGGGTGATCACAAATAAATAAACTTGTTTATAAATTAATTAATTAATTAATTAAAAATGATGCATAAAATAAATGCATAAATTGTAATTACTTTTTAAATTATTCTTATTATTTATATAAACAATATTATTTTAATATTAATTATTATATCTGTCTGTTATAAATACATTCAATGGTGATTATAAATAAACCTATTTTAAATAGATTGATAAATTTTTGAAGCGTAATTAAATGTTACTTTTTATATTATTATTATTTATATGCACACTATTATTATTATTGCTATTGTTATTATTTATGGGCACAATATTATTTTAATATTACCTACTTAATTTATCTGTCTGTTTGGTAATTATAAATATACTTATTTATAAATAGATTAATAAATTATACATTTGTTTCTAAATGAAGTTAGAAATTAGAAATTTATTTAATTAATTTTTAAAAATTAAAATTGAATGTTTATATTATTATTATTTTCATATTACCTCTTTTATTTATCTGTCTGTTTGAAACTCATTCAGTGGTAATTGTGACTTTTGCTTCTCGGAGACAGCAAAAAAGAAGAGCTTTGCACTTTTCTGCCCATAATGGCTCTCAAACCCAAGCAGAGCGTCCGTCACATGGCTTTGCGTTAACATGTCTGACTCGCTAAGCACTTCTGCAGGGCGAGTTTAACCCCAACGCTTAAACCGTCTCGTTTTCGGGCACGACGGAAACATCTTCCAGCGTTTTATAAGACGGAAAAATAATAACAACTGCAACATTCCTGAAGGGCTGTAATTTTCTTCCGGCGGGCAAGAGCTGTGTGTTATGGTCTGGGTCAGGGAACACATCACAACCCGTCATCAGGGCCGGTTCTGGGCCCACATCTGCCCCGAGCGGTCAGCCACATCACAGGAGCCGGTCAGCACCAGCGGGAAGGCCCGGGATCTTCGCACAAACGCAGCCAATCAGTGGAGAGAGTCCCGCATTACTGTACATTTGCCCCCTAACCACCGTCTTCTCTAAATAAAGCACATATTCCTTTTAAATTACAGTATACAGACCCACCCCTCCCTACATTTAACATGATTTAGGCGCTGATGGATGTCCTAAACAATAGTGAGCGAAACCCACTGCAGGAAACGGACCGGAGGGCTTTGTGAAGAAACACTCAAAGCACAAGCCGAATGAAATCTAGGTTAACTGACGCTTAAGTCCCTATGAGAAGAATGCCTCGAAAAACTCGAAAAAACAAGCAGTTTCATACATTTAACCTTTAAATCAGTTTTGGATGTTATTTTATTGCTGGTCTGAAATACTTTATAGACGTCAAATAACCAAAAATTTACTTTTTTCTTCTATTTTGCCTGTAATTAATTGCTTTAATGCATTACATTTATTTAAATGGTCTGAGAAGTTACAATGCAACTAAAATATCCCTTGTGCGTCAATTTAAAAAAGTAACACATAGGTTCATAGAAGAAAAAAAGTCCATGTCCAAAAACTGTCAAAGAAATTTGAAGCTTGGGAGTGCAGACTTAAGTTCGGCCTCATTTTAAAGAAGACCTGTGACAGATTATTGTTAAGTTAAACAGTTTATGAAAATTCAATTCAATTCAATTCGATTCAAATTTATTTGCATAGCGCTTTTCATGATACATATCATTGCAAAGCATTTTTACACCAAAGTAATGTTTTACAGTATATGTAGTAGTAGTTTGTACATGTACATATTGCATAGATGTTAGGTAAAGATCAATTAATAACGTAATCGAACAGAGAAGGAACATAATAAATTAGTGGTAGAGTTCGGTAGTGCTGTGTGTTGTTCCAGGGTTGGCCTCATCTGAAGTCCTCTGTGGGGTTGGCCTCATCTGAAGTCCTCTGTGGGGTTGGCATCATCTCTTAAGTGTTCTGGATCCAGACTGGAGCTTGTGAATTCCTAGTTACCACGGGATGGCAATCCCATGGTAGAAACAGAA
>JAUCMR010000156.1:691303-706304 GCA_032357425.1 Enteromius argenteus | reverse complement strand
ATTTGCCTGTGTGTGTTTTATATTGTTCAGAGGTGGGTAGGTTTAGGGTAGGGGTGGGGTTTGGTGCTCCAATAAAACAAAAAATTATATAATAAATATAAATATATGCATGCAAACCATTACATTAAGCAAAACAACTGAAAGCAATGGAGGACCCTTCATGCCAAAAAGTGTGGATTACTGTTATGTTTTAATCAGCTGTTTGGACTCTCATTCTGACGGCACCCATTTACTACTGAGTTTTACGTCAATTGCTAAGACACTGATGCAATGCTACATTTCTCCAGAAGATTTTTCTAAGAAAAACCTGAGGGTGAGTACATTTTTGTTTCTGGCTGAACTCTTCCTTTCAGCATACAATAAATTGGTCAAGCATTTGTGTTTGCATTTGCATGCGTAAAATACAGGCATCTGTCTTTTTTTTGTCTATTCTAGTGCCACACTGCATGTTATGCACTACAATCGAACACGTTTCGGAATGAAAGAGCACAGCCAAATCAAGCTCGAGTCTGCTTTCATTTATTTCGGGTGTCTTTCAGTCCTGATTCTCCCAAGGCCACTTACTCAAATATCTAAAAATACATGTTTTCTACGTAATTATACAGTATGTAATGAGATGAAATGAGCATGGCTTTTGTGATGCATGTGAGTGTGTGTTTGTGTTTTGAGGGGAGGAAAGTGATCAAATTTGTGGTATCTTATGATTAAAACATGATGGTCCGTCGGCCTGCAGTTGTGGAGGCCTAAAAATAAAGAGCTAAAATAGAAAAAGGCTTTAAGGCTTTTAGGAAACAAAGAGCACAAATGCTCAGATCTGTTTCTTTTTGCATGCACATTTTCATGCATTTGACAACATATCTCTAAAGATACCTCAGCTGTTTTAAAGCCACAGACTCTTGGAAATGTCAGGAGACGCAGTGGAGCTCTCAGAGGTTTCTTCTTAAATTCATTCGACTTTTGATTGCAATAATCTTAGTGCAGTTTGTGAACCTCGTATGTGACGATAACTGCTTTCTTTTTCTTAGCAGAAACATCCGAGAAGCTGGAAACTTCTACAAAAATCTTCAGTGTGTATTTACACAAGAAACAATTTGTTAAAGGTGCAGTTCTTACTTGAAACTCTGAATCTTCTTTCCAATCTGATGTTTTTGGTTGAAATGATCAGCATCCCTGTTAAAAAATGCTTAATGATTAATATGATTTACTAATTAAACTTGCAAGATACCTCTGTTTTTATATATTAAACTCACTGTAATCAGTTGCAAACCTGCCTTAAATACTTAAAACAGTTTGAGTGCACTGAAATTACCTGAGGCTTTTCGACTATTTAAGAGCTTAAACTAAAACAATATTTATAGAAGTTCAATGGCTTCTCAAAAATGTCAAAAATGTAACATTCAATATGTTAAAAACACATCAGCCGTGTCTTGACTTTTGCGATGCCATTAACAGAGTTATTTTCTTGAAGTGGCGTGTGTGCTGTGTAAATGGGGAATGGGGGGGTCTGCCGTGTGTTATGAACAGAATGAGCTCATTCAGAGCCCACCGTGCGCTCAATAGTGCCGTTTGTCCCCTGTAGAGTAAACACCGGCGCTGGAATGCCTCTAATGTGGTATTTCAGTAGTAGAACGCAATAGTTCATCACTGTGTCCTGCTCGGAAAAGCCAAACAGCCCTAAAGGTCTCCAACAGAACTGCACTGTTGTGGGCTCGTGTGTGAGAGCGGGTCAAAAACAGACTGAAAAGGCTTTTGTAGCTGTCAAAGATTGCAAGGAAATGGTTGGGCAATGGAAAAACTATGAGGGAAATGACAACAGAAAAAGTGAAAAACATACTTAATGCACACGTACATGTACACAAATGCAAAAATCCTCTTTTCATATTTACATGGCATTAACATGAAGCTACATATAAATGTGTTGTTTTTAATTATAAAAGGCTTGTGAATAAGGACTATTTAATTTTTCAGCAAGTTTTTGTTGTTGTTGTTTTTTCTTAATTTTGAAATATATATAGTTTCATTTATTTCTTGTATTTCTATATATTTAATTTTTTCTGTTTTCTAAATTTGCAAGAAAGATCTTTCCAAAAACATAAACAAACTTTCTTATCTTGTAGTCTTGTTTGCAAAGTGAGGCATCAATAATGAAATAAATAATAAATATGTTTTATATTAGTACTGTGGACTGTGAAAAAAGTTGTAAATGTTATTTTAATTTGTAAAATTTACTAGCAATTTCCGGTTGAATTTTCTTTCTACAGCATTTTTACTTAACTATAAAAGTTGGGGACATATTTGTAATAATTTTTTTTGTCTGTTTTAATTAATTTTTTAAATTATGATCTGATTCATTTTAATTCTAATTATGTTCTGTTACATTATTTTTTTAATTGTGTTTTGATTTTTAAACATGCAAAAGGGTTTTCTCTTTAGTCTTTAGTCAGTATAATTAACTTCACAAAAACAGTAGAAGTATATGATCTGTCCTTGTTTAGAGCTGTGTGTGTGTGTTTGAAGAGGGCACTGAGGTTAGATGTTATCTAGTCTCTCTTCAACTACCGTGTTTAAGTGTAATTACAGAGTTGAATCGCACTCACACACTCTTCACACCTTTGAAGTGGATCAAAGATCAAGAGACGTCTCTTAATGGCCCTTAATAGAGCGTGAATCTGCATCACACACGGGCTACAGCAGGGCGAGAATGAGCCGCTCACTTCTGAAAGACACACACTTCATTAACTCATGCAAATGACAGACTTTCAGCAGACAATGAACATAATCACACAGCCATCGCACGTGGTGTTACAATTCACACATCGGCAATATACAAACACAACCATCAAAAAACGAACGACATTCACTCTCTTGTTTACTCAAGAAAGAAATGGGGTTAAATAATAAGTCTTTAGTCAGCCTCCTAATTCTTCTCCTGAGAAAAAAACCACCTCAATAATTTCACTCCATAGTTTCACAAAAGATATATGAACCCTGAGCTGCTCTTCACAATCACTTCTCTTACATACAGTATGACAATTATCAACTCATTTGAATCTCTTCATTTCTTCTAAGGAATAGATACCTGGGAAATCTCAAGAGCTACAAAAGAGCAATCTCCGAGCAATAAAATGCTCCTCTGGGCACAAACGTTCATCTTTGAAAAAACAACGACAATCTCCTTCGTTATCCAGCTGGTTATGCAACACACTGGTAATTAGTAGAAGTGTTTTGTCTGAACATGCATGGCCAGATGAAACCGAATGCTCTTACAGTAATTATATGAATCTTCAGTGATTGCTCAGGCATCTTCTGTCACGCCGTTACTAAATCACATCCTCTAAAACATCTCCAGGGCTTCCAGCACACCATTATAATCTGCTGACATGGCTTGTTGAAGGGCTTCATTTACACGCTATTTCTGTCTTTTAAGTCAGTTTGGCCTTTCAAAAAGTCTTTTTCACATTGTGTTTATTAATTTCATCTTAAAGTAACCAAAATATATACCACAATATCCAATTTTAACACTTTTTTTCTAAATACTAACAAAAAAAAATCATACATTTAAAAAAATTATAATTTTGAATGAATGAATAATAAATAAATAAATAAATAAAAAGAAATAAAATAATTAAAATAAAATAAAATAAAATTATTTTTTGGAAGTGCCTGCTATATTAATACATGTAAATAAATAACTAAACAACCAACCAACCAACCATCCAAACAAACAAATAAATAAAAGTTATGGGTGGGCGAACAGACAAATAAATAAATCAAAAAGTCATTTATTTAGAGTGAATACATTGTAAACAAATAAATTTGGAAACAATGTCTGGTAAATAAACAAATGCAAAGAAATAACTAAACAAACATCCCTCCGGTCAAACAAACAAATAAACGTTATTTAGATAAAGTATGGTAAGTATATAAATAAAAATAAATGAATAGATTCATACTATTTAGTTATTTATGGCCAAATTACCTGCAAAATAATCTAAACAAACAACTAAAACTAATGAATGAATGAATAATTATTATTATTTTGCATAAAAATGTCTGCTAAACAAGTAAATGTAAATAAATAAGCAAAACGATATTTGGATAAAAGTGTCTACTGAACAAATTGTGGATAGAAGGCTTTTGTATTCATATGTGTGTGTGTGTGTGTTTTATGTAAATGCTCCATCCTGATATATTGTATAGGTTTGGTTTATGTAGTTCATCCTATCTAGTTCACGCTCGTGTTGAGTGTCATAAAGAGAAGCTATATCACACTATATTCTGGTGAAGAGGTCAGTGTCCTGAGCTTTAGAAGCGTTTGTGTGAGGAAATCCAACACCTGGAGGAAGCCCTCGTCCTGACGTCACAGGTGCCAGGCCTTTGTAAGCGTTTAGATATGATTACTGCAGCTAAATAAAAGAGACACATGGACGACCATTTCAACAACTAACTGATCTCCCTTGAGTCTGGTGTTAAAACTCTCTGGAGACGCGGCATTCTGTACAGGATAATTTTCCCTCTGTCCTCATTCCCATGTAATATAAAGCACAGCGTCCAATGTTTCTATTTTGCTTTGTTTCTTGCTGTTCTATTCTCATAATCCTATGTTACATGAGCAGACAGACACACACTCACCTGATGCAGTTAGATCATTATTTACTGCATTGATAACTACATCAGCTAACGTCATCTCGCTACATGTGGAATAAACTTTCTTTTATTGTTTATAAATGGCACACTGTATGTTGGTGATTTACTGATTCCAGGATTACTGTGGTTAATGGAAACTAAAACTAAAAGCAGTAAAAACATTTTAATTGCTTGAAATATAACAATAATTTAAAAACGTTAATTAAACAAAATATATATATATTGTTGTTTAAGTAAAATAAATATGTTAAATAAAATAAAATAAAAATGTAAAATAAATATGCAAAAAAGATACACTGAACAAAAAACAAAAACAACTAAAATTATGTTGATTGTTACATCTAATAAAGTTTAATTAAACCTCAACTTACACTTGAAACACATTTTCCAGTTCAATATCTTATTTGAATCAATCTAAGAATCGGCTATAAAGGCATGTGGGGAAAGAGAATGACTTTAAAGTCTTGTCTCTGATTCCCAAGAAAATTAAGTCCAAACATCACTAGGGTGTAAAAACAAGGCTGTTTGTTTTGGACCACTGCCATCCAGTCTATCTTGATCAATAAGACTGCAAACTGCAAAAGGAAATATGTTTAATCACTGAATCACATGTTTACTGCGGTACATAAGGGCATAATCGAGCCTTCTATTGTTTTTATAAAAAGAGCATTTTAATTAATACAGATCAAACCAAACATAAGCCTAAAGAAAACATTTTCCTTTTTTACATTAAAATTATTTAGTTGCTTTATTTCTGAATCATTTTAACAATTTAAAATTCCCTCAAGGTCTCACCAGACAAATCTAGTCTGTGATGGAAAAAATGTAGGAAAGAAACCAAAAACAAGTGGTGTCTTGCCAGTTATTCCAGCTGTAAAGAGTTTTCTTGTTATGACAATCTTATTTTACATGTCCCTCGTCTCATATTGCTCATTCTCTATTGTCCGCTCTGAACAGATGCAGAGCAGGTCAAAGACTGTAATCCTGAAGGACGCAGTAGGTCGAGGCTTTAACCTGCTTCTAAATCCACAACGGCTCAGCCCTTCCAAAACAAAACCAGATTTCAATGGCAAAACACACAGCTGTGATCCACCAAACACTGACCAATGGCCAGAGAAACCTGCCACTATCAGCAGCACTATCAGGTTCATCTTGTTCTTGTGTCCTAAATACTCATCCTATCTATCTCTATCTCTCTCGTTCATTAATGTATAATTAACCACTGCAGTCAGTCCTCCATTAGCCTGATATCCAGCAGACCAAACAGTCAAAACTTATCTCTCTAATGTGCAGCAATGCAGTAATGGCAGAAATGGATGAGAATGATAAAAAATGAAACTTGATCTAAAGTGACAGTTCTTTGGTGAATTTTTGTTTGTCACAAATCATACTCTTGTTTTACTTCTTTTGGGTTTAGAATGATACTCATAATAATATATAGATAGATATGTATTCTATAATTAAAATTATTTATAGAATAATTTTATAATTTAAGACAATTTATGTAATAATTATATTCCGTAAACATGAATAATAAACAGTAGTAAAAACTATACATTTCTTAAGTGTTTCTTAAACTACAAATATTGACCAAAATTAATATATACATATATAATGTTATATAATATTATATATTATTGTTTATACAATTTTGTAATTATTTTTTATGCAATTTATGCATTTTTAGGTGTTACATACATTATATGAAAAAATAACTGATAGAACGTGAAGATGGAATAGAAAGAGGGGGAGAGAATTAGAAGACAAATACCTACAGAAGAACTCTCACCGAAAGAACAGGTACAGAAAGAAGAGAAAGATAAAGGGTGAGAGACAGAGAAAAGAGAAGGCAAGATTAAGAGAGAGAGAGTTGAACTCAGTGTGTTGTGATGTTGTTGTTGTTGTTGGACACAAAGCCTCTGTAGGGAATATTCATTGTGGTCACCTCATTCAGGTCCACTGGCCATTGTCCTGAGCAAAGAGCCCAGCAGGAGAGACCTGTGCCGGGCTCCGAGGGGCCCACAGCGGCCCGGGACAGACGTCTGAGGCCGGGGGCCATCACCCGGGGCTGTGTGTGTTACCTGGTGAGAGGTGCATCAGTGAATTCAGCATGAACACTACAGCTCTTTATAGCGTTAATGATATTAACATTCGGAATTATATTTAAATTGTATGTTTTCATTTTGCTTTTCAGTCATTTAAATAAAAAAAATAAAAATAAAATCATTTCTATTATTTGTAATTTTTTAAAATGCATCTGTAACTTTTGATAAATATATCTATACATCTTATCACATGGAACAAACGTATTGTTTAGGTATGCAAAAACAACTTTTGTTAACTTTTTAATGTGCGATCCAAGATGTTTCTGCATCCGGTCACATGCAATCTAGGAATATATAACTGTGTTTTGTTGTGTTTCGAGTACTGCAGGAAAAGTTCATTTATGGAGATGTGGAAATCCGGGCATAATTTATGCTAATAACAACTGCAATCACACACTCTCTGGAAAATGAACCAGATTCATCAACACCAGGAAAAACCTATGAGCTGAATGTTTGAAATAAGTGCTTTAACAAAAATAAAAATGTTTCCTTATTGGAAATAATTAATCATTTTCCTTTAATAAAAGTCCTTTTATGTAAGTCTGTGTGAAAGGCCAATCTGAAGTGTCATCTACAGGACTGGCGCCTCTGTTTCCGGCAGGTTGGACGTTGACCGGCTGCACTACGTGAGCGGCGTCAGCTAGACATTGTGACTAAGACCGATCCATTTCTACTATTGGACTGTCACGGCATGACACTTTGTCCCGATGTAACAAATCGACGGCCACAAGGTCCCACCAATTCACAGCTGATCCGAGAGTAAGAGATCTACTGACCAAACACAGGTGTTTAATCATGCATATGATCATGTGTGAGCATCTGAACACGTACAGAGGCATGTGTCGGCCTTATCTCTGTTAAACAAACTGACCTCTGACCTGAGGAAGCCTGTAGTTAAATAACCGACAAGTGCTAGTTGTGTTTAATAGACACATGCACAAAACACACATTTTTTCCCATTACAAAAATGTACCACTATTGTTTTTCTCTAGAGTACTAGTACTGGGCTGGGTATAACACAAACTGTACCTTTCAATTCAGTATTGATTCATGTAGATATAGCCTATATCAGGTACACTGTGTCAGTATTTCTCAAGGAAAACATATCTTTTGTTCAAAACATATCTTGTTAACAGAGAACCCTATCAGTTTGTACACAACAATAATTGCACACAAGGCTGCTTTTATAATATAACTTTTTAATTATAGTATCAGTTGGTTATTTAAAATATGAACATTACATATTTCATGGTTTTAATAAAAAACTTGTTTTCCTATAAATAACAGGTTCATAAAATAATGAATATGCTGTAGTGTATAATTGCCAAAATACTCCTGGAGGTAATTTTTCTATCTAGACTAACTGCAAAGCATTGGACAATGAAGGACTTTTCTGAGGTAAATGTGACGTAATGTGACAAGCTACTTTATTAACGTTTTTCTGCGGTTGAATCGCTGATTTATCGATTATTTGTGACATAACATAATTCGGTAAGTTGTAATGTTTATTTCAACATACCTTCTGATGTTGATTCATGCTTATTTCGTGATTTAATAACTAGCTGTAAATAGGCTAAGTGATGATGGCTTCACGCGTGGTTTTTGAATATTGGCGGCTATTGTTAACGGTCGCGCCACATTCAAGACCGCCAAAACAGTATTTATTCTTTTAATTTCGTAACAAAACTGAGATTATTTTAACACCAAAATCGATTTATTGTATGGACGGTGTGCTAAAATAATGGAGTTTTGTTTACTTATCAGCATAAGTAGCCTACCATATTGAGCATTACTAATGAGTATTACTGATGTAATCAAATACCCTAGCAACCACACAGAACAATTCAAAAATTATATCAATGTGCTAAAACATGATACAAAAATGGCAAATATGATAATCTGGCTTTTAAGAATGTTTATTGTTCATCTTTATTTAGAATGCCGACGACTTTATAAATCTTCTTTTTGTCCCTATAAATATCAGCAGCTGCACCAAGTTGCATATCTCTAAATAAAATTAAGATGTTTTACCTTGAGTATGCAACTGATATGCAAACTTTACGTAATCATGCACACATTTACATCTTTTATTGTTCATTGCACGTCAGAAAACTAAATGACCTTCCAAAAATCTTGAAAGAATGCATCGCTTCAGTGACCTCTAAATACATCAGTCTTGACAAGTTATTAGTTTGAAGAATTCCCAGAGTCGCTCTCATGTTAAAAACAGCTCAAAATAACAGCCTCGGTTTTACTGTGCACTAAACTAAACCAGCCTGTCCTTCAAAATCTCACCATTCCTGTCTCAATTTTACAAGGTAAACAATAAAGGAATGCTACTGAACAAAAACTGACATTTTACAACTTGTATCTTTTAACAGTACAGTCCTCACCGCTCATGTAAACAGCAACAGAAGAGAGCTTTCTGAGTTTGAGCTTTTGAGAGTTTAGCGCTTGAAGGGATGCAGTCAATCCCTGTTCTTTAATATCAACTGCTTCTGTGTTACAAGCACAATTATTTAATAATATTTCCTTCTGCTAAACACTTATCTCAGCACTGGATGTCTGACAAGCACAATCTGAAACCTCCTGTACTGATGATTAATATGTACAGCACAACGGTAGTTGCGTAAGAGACAAAAATAGGCAGGTTATCAAATGGTAGTGGATCTGATTACGAAAACGCATCAGAAAACCATTTACACATTTGTGCACAAAGGCTTCTCCTGAAATTTTCTCTCAAGCGTGTGAAAACAAAGTAAGCAGGTTTGACAGGTGCGATGCCTGGAATGTAAATGTTTTGCAATGCTTTTCAGTTCTGCAAAGAAACACACTCATACTGTATTGTATGTGCGTGTGATTGTAAGCAAGAAGCTCGGGAATCCCTTCGACAAACAATAGATTGTAATGAGCAACCTTTGCAACCAAATCAGTGTGATTAGCACCTACATGACCATCCATATTCCTTTTTTAAAGTGTTGGGGTGAAAATAAAGACACAAATGAGTCAATAGTTGTCATATGGTAGAGTTATAAAACAAATGTGGCTTAAATCATTTAATGAGAAATGACTTATGTTTTTAAGATAATAAATCGAGATATGTAGGAAAAAGATTTAAGATATTAAGTTGTGATGTTTATTTCCATCACAGGTTAAGAAAAAAGGTAATTACAACTTTGTCTCACAATGTTTTGAAATATAAATATTTATAAAATATAAACTTAAAGTCAGAATTGTGAGATTATAAGTTGCAATTAGCTTTTTATATTTTTTTATTCAATGGCAGAAACAGGGTTGAAGTATTTTCTTACAACGCTGACAGATATTTACAAAATCCAGACTTCTATCTTGTCATTTTATTTCTCAAGCAAATGTATTTGATTTAAGAAGGAAAAATCATTTTTTGCAGTGACATGATATTACTGGCGATGAGACATTGCTTGCCATGTACTCTAATCGGAGCAAACACAAAAGAGATGTCATTTGTAATTTTTGAATCTTGCAAACCCAAACGTGCATGTCTTTATTAGATACTGATTAAGTGCCTTTCTCTCTAAAAGTAAAGCTGCTGTATCTGAGTCAGAACGTTTGTCATCTCAGCACTCTATTTATTGCCTGTCACTCTGAGGATAATGTGTGCAAGTACTCAAGCTGTCAGATATAATAATCTTTAAAGCCTTTAATTTTATATCTAATTTTCGTAGGGCAATCGGGTGCATGTTATCTGAGCGCCGCTCCAACAAACTGAATTGAGCCATGTAATCGTTTGTAAGTGTTTGTAATTGGTTTCCACTCGAGATAGCGAGCAGCTGTATCTTATCAAACTGTGTTTAACAGCACATGAATCACTGGACGCTGGAAAACACTCACTGCAGACTTTGGAGAGAAAGGACTGAGTTAGAGACGGGTTGGTGTACTGAACCTCACCCTGCAGCGTGACTCACCTGTACAGGTACCGTGGGCGGATCCAGATGGAGACACTCTGTCTACACACTTCTGGACCTTGATAAAGCTCGTTCATTTGATATATGATTATGCATTTGAGATGCTAAATCAATAAGGCTAAAACAAAAAAGGAAGCATTATGCAGTTGAGGAGGGTGCTGAGTGTGTTTTGGGAATCTGATATGATTATGATCGTAAGAAAGAGACATCAAACTACAAGTCTTCAGCTTCTTCTGCAATACTCTGACTTCTTCTCTAGCATTTCAGTGCTCAAAAATATCTCATACTGTGCTCAGATATGCAAAGAACACAGTGTTTTACAAGATTTTCAGTCTTCAAAATTCACATTCACTTTAATGTTGCTTGCAATTTCTTACCAATTATTTATGACATTTAATTTGAGTGAAAATTTTGTTTCCTACAACCAAAATGTCAAATGTGATCATATGAGCTGCTCTCAACATTCATTTTACAGCTTTTTAATCCTCCTTGATGACAACCTGTGACTCATTGTTTGTGTTTTATTTCTCCTAAGGATATTTTTGGAGCTATGAATAAGATCTTTTGAATTGCTACATAACATTCAGCAATTCTGATTTAAATAAAGAACGATCACAAGTGTGTATTTGGTGGTTCAAGAATTGGTGGCGAAGCCTGGGTGTAGTTACATGACCATCGATCCTCTACTGTCCGTCTGCTTTGGTGTTTGTGTCTGCTGATCTGTGATAAGATGGTCAGTCAGCAGTTCTGATGCGTTCGGAGTCGTCTGGTTGTCTGTGTGTGTTTGTAAGAGGCAGTAAAACATCTAGTAAAACACACACACACACACACACACACACACACGCAGAGCCAAACTCTCAGTCAACTGAGGACAACCACACCTACACCATGTTATGGTGCCACACTTGAACTCTGTTCAAAACCTCAAGGGCTGCCCTGCTGCCTACAGCATCATAACTGAGGCAGAACACTGTAAGTGACTCATTTGAATATGTATATATATATATATATATATATATATATATATTATCCCCTTACTCTAAACCCACCCCTCACAGAAAACAAGCAGCATTTTTTGAATGTCAAAAAACACAGCTTAGTATGTTTTCAAGCAATTTGGTTTATGAGGACACAGGAAGTGTAAACCTCAAAAAACATGTTTATGTATAATATCCATGTCATTATACACATTTGTGTCCTCGAATGCCAGATCACACACACACACTGGTTTCCATGTTTTAAGGACACAGGGCTTTATGAAATCCCTTTTATTTTCTCCCAAATTCCTTTTGATTTGAACAAATAAAATTGCTCAGTTTTCATTTTTCTGGATTTCGATTTTCCCATTTTTATTAAGTTTTTTTAATGGTTAAATTAAAGTTTATTAATCAAAAGGCATGTGATGAAATCATGAAACTAAGCAATAGGTGTACTGTAAAAATGATGTGACTATACCTTAAAAAATAAAGTTTTAATAATAATTGTACTATTATTAAGAATTAATACATTAAGGAATGCATTATGTCATGCAATAGTAATATATTTCTGTCACAGTTTCTTCAAGTTAACTCAAACTTTTATTTTGCGAATACCTTTAAGTGTCTGTATGTATATGAGTTTTTCCAAAACGAAACACAGATGATGTTCATGAATTCAGAGGCTGAAGACATTGGATATGGATTTGATTTCATACACCCTGCGTTCTATAGGCATAATGGTCTTTATAGTATAAAAACTGTATTTTCAGTACACCAGTACACACTGTTTTCCATGTTTCATGTGTATTCTCCAGAGGCTAACTTATTTTAATACAGCACAAACTGTACTTTCTATCCTCTTACCCTAAACCCACCCCTCACACAAAATATTGTGCATTTTTAGATTTTCAAACAACTTCATTCTGCATGAATTGAAAGCTTGTTTCCTCATGAGACCTACAAATGCCCCCACAAGGACAAAATGTACTGGTATTACTATAGTTGCGGGGACATTTGGTAACGCAGGGAATACCACACACACACACACACACCCATTAAGGTCACATGGCCATTCTGTAAGGTGACTCACGCTATAAATACAACACAAAGGAAGAGTTCATCTAATGTTCACTTGTTCTCCAGTAGTTCCCATCCAATCGCTCATGACTCACACATCTGCTCACAATACAGCAGCCCGGCCACAGAAAGATCCGTTCCTCACCTTTGTTCAGGAACGCTCCTCGTGCTCTCCACACAAAAGCAGGTTGAGGAGAGTAACCCGGGCCGGCTGGACTAGTGTTACCACTCCAGCTGATCCCTCGGGGTACGAGGCTCACAATAGATAGATTGAACCGCTGATATCTTCTGCTGTTTACATTTACATTTCTTTTCTGGGCACTTTCACGTGAAGATTAGGCCTCTGAGTGTTAGCTTTGCATTCTCACCTTGCATCTAGAAAGAATGGATTGAAAGCTACTTCAAAACAATGTTAGGGAATGTTAAATGATTATCAAATAAACAAGTGCACAAGCTTAAAGCCTTTAACTAAAATATACAGGAGAGTTTATTTTTTGTGCATTCACTAGGAAACAGAATAAATAAATGCACAGAAAATAGACAAAATAATGTGTGTTCATTGAAAAAAAAGTTACTCAGGTAAGTGATTAATTACAGTTAAAGTGCATTTTACATTTTACTAGTTGCTTCCTAAGAATGTGATCATAAATCTTGTGTCAGGAACAGATATTTGTCATATTTCACCACAAATAAAGAAAACTAGTTTCTATTTTTGTTTTTATATTATTTCAATGTGTTTTAATGTGCCTTATTCATTTATTTAACATTATGGCAGCATTGTGTGTATTTAATTTTATTTATTTTATTATTAATTTATTTTGTTTTCTATTTATTTTTTGCAGTGCTGCCTTTATTTTAAGGTGTACATTAATTTACAAGTACATAAAAACATTGTGTTTCCAAAATGATCTTTTTTCATTACCGTAATGAGAATATAACGAGAATTGTCACTGAGATTAATGAGAATTACAAACAAATTCAATAGTAAAACACATTACAGTCGAACATTATGAAGGGAAATGAGCTTAAATGTTACAGTTCAAAAAAAGCCCTTCATTTACTTAATGTTCTTTATGCAAAATATAATTTCATATAATTTCCTACTGATTTAGGATAAAAAATGACCAGTTTTCTTGAAACTTGACCAAGCTGACCTTTTGACTTGATTCTTCAACATAGTAAATACTCCTCTTTTCATCATTTTAACCACAAGCGTCTTACATAATCTGATGGAGCGTGTTAAGTATGTTTCTTTTTTAAACTCTGATCAGTAAAATTTAATCACCATCATCCTCCTTGTGGGAAACAGTGATAAAACACACATCCTGCTTGTAAGAAGTTAATCAGAGTCACTGACTCAACATGCATTGTGTTTTCTGATGATGTAAGTAACTGCATTGTGTTTGGGAAAGAGGCGAAAAGAATTCGTCCCACAAAAATACATAAGAAAGAAAGATCACCATGTTGATTATGTATTTGTGTATCAGTTACACATGCTATCATGATACAGAGCACACTTAAAGACACAGCGCAGAGTTACAGGATCTTGTGTAATCTCATACACACTCGTCTGAAGACATCACGCTCTCTCGAGTCGAGTCTGACCAGCACCTGACAGAAAAACAGGACCACTGACATTTTTAATGAACTAGAAAAACCGTCACTGCTCTGCCTATAAAAGCAAATTTAGAGATGAATTTTAGTGTGCAGCTGCAACACACATGTGCTTGGAAACGACACATGACTTGGCTCTATAGCTCGTGTTTACAGTAATTACAGGGATTTCTGAGTATGGGAAAAATATATATGATACCACACAGCCCCCTTTACTGATGGAGCTCAGTCTAAAGAAGTCAGAAAAACATATCCAGGTCACATTCAATACCAAAATCCTAGAAAAATATAAAACATTATTATTTATTACATATTTTATAAATATTGTAATTTGTAACATATTTGTTTTTATAATTCTTTAATAAATTTTTGTAATTTAAATCAGCATATGTTAAATACAGTACAACAGAAACATAATTTTAAAATATTTTTAAAAATACTGTTTGATATTAAATAAATTAAATACTTAAATGACATTTGGGATCATATACAGTGGGTACAGAAAGTGTTCAGAGCCCCTTAAATTTTTCACTCTTTGTTATATTGCAGCCATTTGCTAAAAGTTCATTTTTTCCCTCATTAATGTACACACAGCACCCCATATTGACAGAAAAACACAGAATTGTAGACATTTTTG
>JAUCMR010000156.1:666489-690863 GCA_032357425.1 Enteromius argenteus | reverse complement strand
TCTCATTTGCTCTGACATGCATTGTGAGCTGTAAGGTCTTATATAGACAGGTGTGTGGCTTTCCTAATCAATCAGTATAATTAAACACAGCTGGACTCAAATGAAGGTGTAGAACCATCTCAAGGATGATCATATATATATATATATTTACCTTACATATATATATATATATATATATATATGTATAGGACCTTAAATATATATATATATATATATTAATTAACAATTAATTAATTAAATACGCTATATTATTATAATTAATTTTGTTTGTTTGTTTGTTTGTTTTTAAAGAAATTACAAAAACGTGTCCAGGTCACTTTTAATCCCAAAAGGAAAAAAATAGTAAATATTTTTTGAATAATTTTTTGTAATAAGAATCAGCATAACAATATATAAATACTTTATAATATATAAATACTAATAAATTATATATATATATATATATATATATGTGTGTGTGTGTGTGTGTGTGTATGTGTTTTTCCAGGATATATGAAAAAAGAATGTGCTTAATCGCTTTGAAAATAACTTCTTTATGGATTGGTTTGCTATACATATTTAAGGTCCTTTTTTAAGTGCTTTATCATTCCTGACAATAAAGCACATGCAAATTCTCATTTGTGGACATTACATTTGGAAACATCTACAAAGAACCATACAGCAACTCAAGAACCTTGTACAGACAAAAACGGTTCTCAAAACTCTTTAAAGAGCCACTGAAGAAGCTTTATTTTTAAGAAGTTGCGTGGAAATTCAAGCTAACGAGTTTCTAACATGCCTGAGCTCTGGATTGTGTCGTTCTGGTCAGTCTGTGGTTAGTCTCTCGGCCTTGAGTATGTGTGACCGCAGCTCTGGCCAGAATACGGGGCCCTCGACTGCCTCAAGCCCTGAGTAAACAACATACAGAGGGCCTGACCCAGATCAAAAGCCTTCTTTCCCAGAGCCACAACCAGGAGAAACTCTGCTGACCAAAGACGCTATATTTGGAACAAGGGCGCACATTCTTTTTCCTAGAACGAGGTGTTTTAAGCAATTGCTACTGAGAAAGAGACGCTTTTTTTTAAGAGGTCCAGGATTTCACAGAGCCTGTTCTGTCTGACCTACTGACTGTTTCACGTCAAACACGCTTGTTGTAGATCGATTGTAGAGGTGTTTGCCATTTGTGCAACAGCAATTAATAATGCACCGTTGTCGCTTCATGAGAAAGGTGATTCATATTCACTCAAATCATAGGAGGTCACTGCTACTCACATTCAGTTTCTTTAAAAAAAAATAGAACTTTTATTCATCAAGAATGCATTAAATTGATCCAAAGTGACAGAAAAGACATTCATAATGTCTATTTAAAAAATAAAAAGCTGTCATCTTAAGCGTTCTATTCATCAAAGAATCCTGAAATAAATATGTATGACAGTTTGCACGAAAATAAATATATTTTTAATATTTATAATAATCAGACATGTGTCTTGAGCAGTAAATCACTATTATTAGAATGATTTCTGAAGATCATGTGACGCTGAAGACTGTAGTAATGATGCTGAAAATTCAGCTGTGCATCACAGAAATAAATTACAGTTTAAAATATATTCACATAGAAACCATATATTTTACATTAAAATAATATTCCACAATTTTACTTTTTAATGTATTTTTATTCAAATAAATGCTGCCTTGATGAACAGAAGAGACTTATTTCTTTCTACTATTATAAGATAAAAATTCTGGTTTGAAAACAAAAATAAATTACATTTTAAAATATAGTAAAACAGTTCTCTTAAATTGTAATAATACTTTAAATTTTTGTTAAATTTTACTGTATTTTTAAATTAAACAACAAATCAAATAAATCTCTTTTTTTACTTCTTTCAAAAAACAATTAAAATTAATTAGAATGAAATATATTAGAATTAAATAATATGTGATTAACATTTTTATTTTCACCAAATAAAAGACCTAAAATGCTGCACAGAGGGTTAAACTATATTTTTTGTATATGGTTCAAACGAATTGATTCACTAAAATGATTCAAACTCCCCAAGTTGTCCATTATGGCCTTAGCGATACTTGTTTGGCTGTAAAAATGTGCAATAAAATAGTTTTAACTACTCTTCACTTCATTCAGACCAACTTTCTGCAGTTGAGAAAAAAAAGAGTTAAACATTTCATTAAAAAAATGTTGCTTAACCAACAAATCTGATGTCATTCTTGCTCCTGTTAATCTCACAAAAAGAATCATGAGAGTTATTAAGCTTTAAGTATTTGTTTTTGTTATTTAATGATTGTTGACCACAACTATTATCCAGTAGAGATAAAATTCCTCACAACCACCAGCATCTGACTGTGAAGAAGTCACGCTCTTACAGTGATTAAAACTACCAAACATTCCAGTTTTGCTTATTACTTTGCATCATATTGCATAAAACCAATCCAGAGATAATGTAGATGACAATCCGAATAACGGGTCTTGTGAGAATGTGCAGGAGCATGTAAACACACTGATTTCCGCAAATAAAACCACAGAATTCGAGAGAAAATGGAGGAGTGACTCATGTTAGTGCTTACTGTAAATGTTCACGGCTCCTGTGTTGCGCAAAACACGTTCATAGTGGAAGTTGTCTTCGTGCATGGAAAAGGGAGGTTTATCTGGAAGGACATGGTAATGATCATTAGCTGTCATTCCATAGAATATACATTAAAGTCAATGACATGTGACAAATTAAATCTAAAGTCAGATTTAATCTGATTACTGCAAAATATTGCCCTATTGAAGCTTGATTTGAGTTCATGGCAATGCAGTACTGCACAACGGAGAACTGAAAGTCGTCAGAGTAAGAGAGGAAAGAGATTTCATGGAGCTTTAGTATTACCAAAACAATAGAGTTGATATTGGACAAAATTAAAATGAGGAATAAAACCAAAAAAGATAATAAATAATACATTTGAATAAATCATAATAAACACATCACTAATGAGGAGGACCAGTAGTAGTGATGCTTGACCGAAAAGTACTGTGCATAAAACAAAACAAAACAAAACAAAACAAAACAAAACAAAACAAAACAAAACAAAACAAAATAAAATAAAATAAAATAAAATAAAATAAAATAAAATAAAATAAAATAAAATAAAATAAAATAAAATAAAATAACATTTAATTAAAAATAAAATAAAATAATAATAAAAATTAATTTAAATAAATAATAATAAACATAACTAACAATGACAACTAGTAATAGTGATGCTTGACAAAAAGTACTGTGCATAAAATAAAATAAAAAATAAATAAATAAAACTGGTCAAAAAAAGAAATGAAAATAAAACATAACAATAATGAACACATCACTAACAATGAGAACCTAGTGATGCATGACAAAAAGTACTGTTCATAAAATAACATGCATCCTACACAGAACAGAAACAGCAGGAGTATGATATTATTCTGAGTATGACAGAGAATATGTAGTCTAAACATGGCAAACACCTGTGAGGTCATAAGTGTTTGTTCAGACGGTATGTTTTCCACTATTCAGCACAAACAGAGGAAACGTCTCTACATGCATGTGAGAGCATGAACCTGCTGCTGGTTAAACACACACAATGTGTGTGTGTGTGTGATTTCCTAAAACACCACTGACCTTTCCAGTGCAAACGTCACACAAGATCATTTCACTATAGCTTTAGACTACATCAGTAATGCATTTTTGGAATAAAAATGCAATTTCATTATATTTTTTTATTATTATTTAAGGAACTGTTCATGTCTGGAGCACAAACACTGCAGGATGATGTGCACACAACCAACTTTACTATTAAAGGTTTGAGCACATCACTAAAACAAAAGAATACAATTCCATACTATTAAAAAATAAAATGTACTATATATTGCCTGTAAAATAAAAAATAAATATTATATTAAAATAAAAAAAAATGATAGGCTTTATAGGTTATAACTAACTTTTTAACTTTATGGGTTATTTTATAACACTAATATGAGCAGTAGTCCTGCTTGCCTTAGCACAGCATACAGTATACTGTCCCGCATACTATTTTTAAAAATATGATAAGAACATAGAGGTTAATATTAGAGGTTTCATCAAATACACTAATATGAATATAGTGACACTTGATTTCACAAACAGCCCAAACCGAATATTGGTGGAATATAAAACGTCAGTAACAGTGCTTTCATGTCCAGCGACTGTGTTTGTACAACAACAGTGAGGTCCAGGAAAGCCGCTCTCGCTCTCCAGCACCTTCTATCAACAGGAAACATCTTTTCACGGGCCAGGAAGTGTCACTGTCTAATTGGCTCGGTGTGATTCAACGAGAGCGCTTTTCTCAGCCAATGGGAGGGCGCTTATTTTGAGCGGCGGTATAAAAGCCGAAGCTCGCCGATCTCACAGCACATGCCGAGAGACCTCTGCTGAGTTACACGGCCGCTCTGAGTCACTTCACGGGCACTTGCTGTAAACCCAGGGCAGAAAAACTGACTCACAAAACACACAGATGTTCTCATAGGCCGCTGTCATTCGTCTACAGAGGACAGATCATCCTTTGGCCCGCTGAACAAAAGGAAATCCACCATTAACCATCATGTTTTACCACGTTCTTACCATTTCATTGAGTACAGAAGACTCTGCCGTGGTCAGATTATAATAAACAGTATAATTAATGTACACTTTTGTGTGTTTGTTTCAAATGGAAGTGCATTTTCAATCCAGTTTGGAGTAAATTAAATAACCAATGAACCAGATGATGTAAAAAATCTGGGTATTGCATTCAGTTCGAAAGAGAGAAGTCTCTATTGCTCACCAATGCGGCATTTATTTGATTAACAATATGGTAAAAAACTTAAAATTGTGAAATATTATTTTTATTTAAAATAGCTGGTTTCTATGTGAGTATATTTTAAAATGTAATTTATTTTCATGATCAAATCTGAATTTCCAGCATCATTACTCCGGTCTTCAGTGTCACATAAATCATTCTAATATACTGATATATGAGAAACAACTAAATAAAGTCATTAATTTAAATAAAAATAACTACAATAATAATAATGAACAAAATTATATTTACTTAAATTTTATTACTCATTTAATTAAATTAATAACAATTATTTCACCTTTTTTCTTAAAAAATCCATGTGCCTTGATATTTACTATATATAAACTGATATTTACAGTATATTTTTGCTTCATTTAGGTTTAGATTTGCCAGCCAACAGCTTTGCTTTATATGTATGTATCCCTCTAAGACACATGAAGTACTTCTCATGAAATGAATCAATATTTTTACTTTTATTTAAACAATAGTGTATGGCTGTATGACATTCAGAACACAACCAGAAACCAGAAACACATGTTTAAAGGAGCAGTTAACCTAAAATTAAAATTTTATCATCTTTTACTCACCCTCATGTTGTTTCACACCTGTCTGACTTTCTGTCTTCTGCAGAACACAAAAGAACATACTTTGAATCACATTCACATGTTGGACCCCATTGACTTTCATTGTACCAACACTCATTTTTGGGTGAACTACCCCTTTAAGGCCTTCATAACTAATCAAGCACTTTATAAAAAGGTGGTCAGGCTACATGCATGAGGTCATGTGGTTAACTTTTTAAACGTAGGTCTGCGATAACATCACCTTGTAAGTGAAAAGCCTGCAATTGACTCGTGGCATTATAGTCAATTAAGCTTTTGGAATTGACTTGGCGTCTCATATGTGGAGCATTTCAGAATGGTACAATTATGTGTCAGCATCTTCCTGGCATTTATGCAAAAGGCCAATGCATAGCTACAGGTCCAAAAATATCCCCAGCCCGCTCCTTTATGGGAGCAAAAGAGCCGAACGGCCTCGGCATGCTCGTGGATTTCTGTAATTAGCACACGCCGCTCCGGAGACAAAAGGCCTGCCGCAGGTCAGGAAGGAGAACAATCCTACAGCCGGAGCACATTCCAAGAAAAGCCCAGCGCGTAGGAATCATGGGTACCTACGACTCCTTCACACCAGTCTGCGACAAGGTGAGTCACCTCGGCTAAAAGTGGACGATGACATAAACGTGTTCGGAAAATGCGCGGTCACCTAGAGAGCAGGTTGAATGGTGATTGTCTTCATGAAAAAAAAATTAATAAACAAAATGATGTAAATAAATTAATTAATTTAATTAACAATAACTATAAATATTTTTTTTATTATTTAAATTAATTTTATTACTCATTTAATTAAATTAATTACAATTATTTCACCATTTATTCTAAACCTATATGACTTTCTGCTGTGGAAGGCACATGGAAATTTCCATTTAAGGCTATTCAAAACCAACTGAACTGTCCTAGCAAGTCTGAAACTGATATTTACAGTATATTTTGCTTCATTTAGGTTTAGATTTGTCTGCTGAAAGTTTTACTTTATATGTCCGTATCCCTCTAAGATGCATGAAGTGCTTCATATAAAATTAATGAATAATTATATTTTACAGTAAAATTCCATATAATTTGATTTTAAATTATTTGAAATTTTCTAGTGTAAGGTACTGTAACCAATTAACAGTTTTTTTTCACTAGCATTTCTACTGTATTTTTCCTGTAAAATTACAAATATTTTTACAGTGTGGCTTTGTGTTTTGGGTCTGTTTCTCATATAAAGCTATACCAAAATAAAAAACGTATTGTCTGCACACTGCTCTCACTGCTCCATAAAAATATTTTAATGTTGCTGCAACGTCTCATATAAAGTTAACATACGATTTTAAAAGATTTGTAATATAGTGCAACAGTCATAGAGACAACATTTTGGTGATTTTCTGCTCAAGAAACAGTGCTGATTATTATCAATGTAGAAAACGGTTTTGCTTCGTATGTTCATGGAATTTTTGACAAATACAATGGTATTGTAACCAATTAACTGGGGTTTGCACTGGTATTTTTACGGTATATTTTCTGCAAAATTGTATTTTTACAGCTTTGTGTTTTGGGTCTGTTTCTCATATAAAGCTAACATATGACTTTAAAGCATTGGTCACAATTCTGATTATTATCAATGCTGAAAACAGTTGTGCTGCTTCATATTTTTACGAAATTATTGAATAATGCAAAGTCCAAAAGAAGCATTTATTCAAAACAGACATTATAAACATCTTTACTGCCTCTTTTGATCAGTTTGGACAATATTTATAATACTTTTACGGTGCTTTTTTTGGGCTTTTCTGAAGGTTGTTATCACAGCCCAAGTTCAATGCAATCTCCCAAAAAGAGCAGATTGCTAAACATCTCAATGCATGACCTACAGAAAATAATGTGGAAAAACAGTAAATGGTGGCAAAACTGTTGAACTTTCCCTTTAAAACCATTCAAAAACAACCAAAAATGTGTCATTACTAGTTTGGAACTAATATCTACTGTATATTTTAGCCCTACGCTGCATTTAGCTCTGGATTTGCCAGCTCCACATGCTCCACATGTACAAATCCCCCTGAGACATCTGAAGTACTTCTCATAAAATTATTAATACGTGAGCAAACACAAGACAGAAAGAGTTCACCTTTAAATACACACGTTCAGGATGTTGCTCTGTTAGTCTTTGAGTGGGTGGCCTGATATTTAAAGGAACGCACGCTCACTTTACATCCAGTTTCTCTCCTGGTGGTCGTATCGTGAGGACGTACAGTGATGTGTGTGCTTGGGAAACGGCCGTTCGAGCCTTTTCCATCTTAAAGTTAGAAGGAAAGTTCCTTAAACTTTGGGTTTGCTAGATTAGAACAATCCCCCACCAACCCGTCATTAGTGGGATTGGAGAAACGCGCCACACCCAAGCGAGATGTTTCCGGCGCGCTCTAAAAATGGCCGTCTGATGATGGGGTCGGCTTAGAATAAGCGAGGGGTACCTTGTGTTTTGGTATTCGGATGTTTATTAAGCCACATGCACACAGGAAAGTAAATCACACGCTCATGTTTGTGGCCAACATTTTTACACACTCTGTAAAAACCGTCCCGGGCCACCTTCAACACCCACACCGAGCCACAGAGCTGCCCTCATTACAGATGGGAAATATGTAAATCAGAAAACAAAGAGCGCAGTAATATCATGTGTGAGATTTCTGTTTGCGAGAGATAATTGAGACGGTATGAATCTGCTTCTCAGATGGTTCTCCTTACAAGATCACTAGTTCACCTTATCCTATAGAACAATCAAAAATAACTCTCTTTCTCATGAAAAGCATGCAGTTTTGTGATGGTTTATATTGGTAATTCAGCCAAATATGAATATTTGCTAAAAAAATGTACTCACCCTCTGGCCATTCAAAATGTGGATGAGTTTCTTCATCAAAAATGTAGCTTTGTATCTCTTGCTCAGTAATGGATGTTTTGCAGTGAATGGGTGCCGTCTGAATGAGAGTCCAAACAGCTGATAAAAACATCACAATAATTCACAGAACTCCAGTCCATTAATTAACATCCGGAGAAGATAAAAGCTGTGTGCTTGTAAGAAACAAATACATCATTATGACATTTTTAAAAGGCCAAAATATGAGTCCATAATCCATAATAATGCTTCCTCCAGTAAAAAAAAAAAAAGTCCATCTTCTGTTGTCTCTCACATGAAAATCTAGCCACATTTTTGTTTAGAGCCATTTTGGACTGTAAATGGTGCTCGATCTGTGCAGATTTCTCTACCGATTCAGGCCAGACTACCTTTTAGAAATATAAGGAATAATAGACTCATATTTTATAAAGAAGCAATAGGTTTGAAATAAAAAACGTCTTAATAACGGATTTGTTTCTTACAAACGCACAGCTTTTGGCTTCACAAGACATTATGGATTGGAGTGGTGTGGATTATTTTTATCCGATGTTTGAACTCTCATTCTGACAGCACCCATTCACTGCAGAGCATTCATTGCTGAGAAACTGATGCACTGCTGCAGTTTTTCAAATCTGATGAATAAACAAACTCATCCGCATTTTGAATGGTCTGAGGTTGAGGACATTTCCAGCCAAAAAACACTCAATATAAACTCTTCATCAAATTCTTTCAAGACCAAATTGCTAGGAAATGAAGGTTAACACCTAAAAGAAGCAACTAAACTCCACTACATGCAAGATCAATATCGTCTTCCTCTGAGCTTTTATGGACATGCAAAGTAACAGAAAGAGAGCAACGAAGTCAGAAACAGAGTTCTGATGTTTCTGTTAAAAAAAAAAACATCAAACTCAGCAGTTCAGATTCTGTAATGACTGATAAATGAAGCTCGGGAGCCGTTGAGGTGAGATGGAAATATCTGACAGCATCAGGTGAAACCTCAAGAGCTCCAGAGCTTCCTGTTATTCAGTACTTTTTAAAATCTTAAATAAGTCTCAGGTCAATGTAAGAAACTTGTTGAGTCATCTTTTGGTCCATGTAAGTGTGTGCGCAGGGAACGCTGCAGCTGTTTTGCAATCACAAACTTTCTCTGCTGCTTCCTCTGAGCAGCACTTCTGAAAGTACATTTATGAGTGACACGCAGCCAACGTTAAACCGCACAGCGTGCCATTGAGCATCCATCTGTCACACTACAGTCTTAAAAAGGTCACAAAAAGGGTTTTACAACCCAAAGCTTTTGAAGAAACATTGCAGAGGATCACTAGAGTTATGGCTCATAGGTTTAATAACAGTTCTAACAGTATTAAAATTCAGTTTGTGCATCGTCCCGCGGGGTTTAAATGACTCCTTCAATCAAGCATGTGTCTTGTTGAGAAGCCCTGAGTTTTTTATTTCTAAGTTATCCGATCAATCCAACTCAAAAACAGCTAAAGAATTCACATTATTTACTTAACTAGAAATAATCTTCGCTCAGATATTGCTTGCAAATGTTACAAATAACTACAAACAGAGCATGTGGTTATTTATTTATCAAATAGTCTATCAGAGAATGTTTTACAGTAAAATACACTCTCTTTTAAAATTTCACGTTTAAATAAATGTGTTACTGCTTCTTTGTAAATAGGCTAATTGTGAAACTTAGTAGGAATTTAGTAGGAATTAAGGAATTACACACTTTATTTTAAGGTGTCCTTGTTACACGTTACATGTACTTGGTATTATAATAACAATACATTATGCATAATCACATGCAAGTAACTCTAAGCCAAACCCTAATCATAAAGTAAGTACATGTAGTTAATTGATATTACTCAGGAATGAAATATATAATTGCACTGTAACATGGACACCTTAAAAGAAACTGTAACCACAATTTCTGAGGTAAAGTAATGTCTACGCTTATTTTTTCTCAGTGTAACACTGAATTAAATGATATATTATGAGGAAGAAAGACTGAAGTAGTACTTTTGTCCATCAAGCTCCAATAATCTTTATTTACAGCACATAAGATGTTGCAAGCAACCACCGCACAAACTTTATTTAACTTTAAGCAGCCGTTGGTCATAAGTTAAATCAATTTAAGTCACAAATGTAAAATCTCAGCTCACGCTATGAGTCACATGAGCAGATACAGAGGGTGTGTAAACGGTTAGTTCTCAGTATTCATCATGAACTCAAGTGGACCCAGTACGTCTCAAAGAGGCCCGCTGAGCTGTCCTGTTCTTCAGCTGGAAAAAAGGTCAAGATTATGCCTGATTTAGGTGTAAAAAACAGAAATCAATCATCCACGTCTTTCTCTTGGACTGACGGTCCACATGCATTCTCAACAATGGATCTTCTTACTGACCCTTTGATGCATAATGCACACAAAGCTGGAAAGGATTTCTTAAAATTCACAAGCTCTAATCAGATCCAACTGTTATCCAAGAGTCAAAGAGCACATTTGTACTGGTCCATCAGCTGAAAGGTTAACTTATAATTAAAAACATTCACTGTCTTATATTTCTTATCAAAAGCATGAATTTTCCTGCTTGTTTAAAATGGTTAAGGGTGGATTTAGCGATTGCAATGTTGCTTACAAGCTTGAAATTCTGAATAAAGTACATAATTGATTACATTTATGTTCATATTTACTATTACAACTTTCATATGTATCACTTCTCAACAAATACTGTAAGCAAAAAAGGAGGAAAATGAAGCTGATGTAGATGTATGTAGAAAATGTATTGCATTATTTGTTTTTTACCATTAAATGAAGCATTTAAATATCATCTTACTAAGACACATTATTGGAGATACAGAGTGACGACTGATATTTATATGCATTTTTTTGCAAGTATGTGCTATACTGTTATAAAGATCTCCATGATTTAAATTAGCAAAGCAGCTTAAAAAGAAGCAGAATTTAATCTTTTTGGTTATAAAAACATCAGCATCTGCACCAAATTTCTGCTCAGTTTGGGCCTCTGAATAAAACTGATGTTTAAAAGAACTTACATTTTCAGGCTAGTATTTCGCAGGTTATAGGTTATACTCCAGACTTCACCTTATACTGCCTCAGAGAATGATGGGAAATGTATGTATGTTTTGTTGCTCAACTAATAGCATTATTTGGCATTTCGATCAATAGCATTATTTGGCATTTCGATACATTGTTGTGTTTGTTCAAACGCAACAATGTACGAGGAACTGAACTGTACCATCAGCACTGACAATAATAACATATTTATGAGCAACCTGCTTCCACTTGATATGACCGTATCATTTTCATATAACAGGTACCTGATATTTCCCTCTTTCAGTCTCTTTTCCTCTCTCTCTGACTACACGGGTTTCAAAACTGTCATTCTAAGACTGACACATATGCTTTTTTACAAATATCTGAAATACCTCACAATGAAGAATTAAACAGGTGAAATTCTCTCCATGCTCAACGTCCGACTGAAAGGAAAACACGGGGAAGTTGATGAACCTGAATGATGCAGACAGATGGAGCCGGCTCAGAGGAAAGACATGTGTTAGAACATGTTGTTTTGGGAGGCAGAGTAAAACTATGGGAACGGAGGTGTGATGTAAGAGACGGGGACAAGTGGATCTATTCGCAGAGCTTTAGTGAAATACATGGTCATATAGATGGGGTCGAGACGACAGCAAACAGGAATGGTGGAGGCAAACACAAGAATAGTCCGGTACAGAAGCAAGGGTCGGTCGATCGGCGAACAATATCCAAAGGGGCAAAAACAGAGCAAAAATCCAAAACAAAGCAGAGGTCGGTACACGGGCAAAACAAAACACAAGACTAGGCAAGACAAGGAAAACCCAAAGAAATGCTTTACATGAGATAAACTCAATGCTCTGCGGATACTGGAACACAAACAACTCTTTAAATACACATGATAACAAGAGGACGAGATGATAAGGGAGGAGGAGCTAATCAAAAACCATAGTGACAAAGAAGGGGGCGGAGACACAAGGGAACAGACATTTTAAGTCCACAACTGACTAGACAGGGGAACAAAGGCAGTCCGGTGTGGAGTGCCCTCTGATGGAGCTCGAGGCCACTCCAGTTGGCCAACGTAGCATGCCCCCCAGCCCCCCCCCCCCCCACCCACACCGGCGGTGCAGACAGCGTAGGCAGCCACGGTGATGCAGGCAGAACTGGGAACCACAGCAGCGCAAGCAGAGCTGAGGCCCTCCAGGGCAGAATAGGCGGCACGGAGGCCCATTCGGGTGGAACAGAGGGAGCAGACGGCGCCGACATGACAGCAGCCCTGCAGGGTGGAGCAGAGGGAGCAGAAGGCCAGGGCTGAGATGCAGGGCACCAGGGAAGAACAGGCGTGACTGAAACAGAGAATACAGAGGGGTTAATGATGGTCGTGACTGGGCAGGACGAAGATTCCAGGGCAGCCTTCTTATCCATGACTGGGCTGTGGGAGGCTTTATCAGCCTCCATGGCTGTGACTGACCAGGACGATAGATCAATGGCGGCCCTTATGGCCGAAACAGGGCAGGACCAAAGTTCAGCGGCCCTCATGGCCGTAACTAGGCATGACAAGGGCTCAGAGACGGCTTCCATAGCCATGGCAGGGCAGGACAAGGGTTCTATTGTGGCCCTTTTGGCTGTGATGGGGCAGGACGAGGATTCAATGATGGTCTCCGTGGCCATGACAGGGCAGGACGAGGACTCAGAAAAGGCTTCCATAGCTGTGGCAGGGCAGGACGAGAGTTCCATGGCGGCCCTTATGGCCGTGGCAGGGCAAGATGAGAGTTCAATGACCTCCATGGCCGTAATGAGACATGACGTAGACTCGGGGACGGCTTTCTTAGCAGTGGCAGGGCAAAGGTTTAATGGAGCAAACGGACAGTCCTGGGGGTTGTGCAGCCACCAGCGGAACCTCCGGAGACTCTATGGCCGGAGCTGACATCTCTGGGGTCAGTGCAGCCACCTCCAGATGATCTACAGCTTTAGCCGAAACCTTTGGGGGTTGTGCAGTCACTGGCGGAACCTCCAGAGGATCTACAGCCTGAGCAGACACCACTAGCGATTCTGGGGTGGACTTGGAAACACACTCATGGGGGAATGAAGTCTCTGACGTGGGCTTGTGAGTAGATGGGGCCTCTGGAGCACAGTGTGCAGCCCACACAATCAAAATGGCGACGGTCATGACCGGAAGCACTGAGGAGAAAGGGACAGTCCCTAAGATGGCCTGTGCAGAAACCCTAGGGACACTCAGTTAGGAATCTAGGTGTGCTGTTTGATAGCAATCTTTCATTTGAAACCCATGTGTCTAGTATCTGTAAAACTGCATTTTTTGTGCAGTGGCAGTGGCTTAGGGTTGGCGGCCATCTTGTGCAGTAGCTGTGGCTCTGGGTTGGTGGCCATCTTGTTCTGTGGCTGTGGCTCTGGGTTGGCGGCCACCACGTGTAGTACCTGTGGCCCTGGGTTGGCGGCCATCTTGTTCTGTGGCTGTGGCTCTGGGTTGGCAGCCACCACGTGTAGTGCCTGTGGCTCAGGGTTGCCCCCCATCTTGTGCTGTGGCTGATCAGACAAGACGTATCATGGCTCTGAATGATCTGAGATGACATGACGTGGCTTTGGGCGATAAGCATGGACTCGACCTGACAGGTGAAAATCCACATTAGCTGGATGTGACTCTGATTTGCAAAGCTGCCATAACTTGATCTTGAGTGGATCTAGGAAACTTTTACTTATCTTATGTGGAAAGGTCGTAAATTGACTTAGCTTGTGTAGATCGGCGTGGGCTAGACTTGATTCCACAAAGACAGCTGTGGCAGAACGTAACCCCGCGATATCTGCCATTTTGCGAACGTGCTCCGGCGCGTCCACCATTCTAAATGCAGACGCAGCGCTGGAGTTGCGTTCCTCCTCTGTGACTCCCACAGTGAATGCGGAGCCAACACACTGTAGAGCAAAGTCAATAAACTCTGCGAGCGATGACCGGGGTCCCTCACGGATTAGCCACGATCTGAGCGCTTGATTAACACCCTTGCAGAAAAACAAGGGGGCGGAGACACAAGGGAACAGACATTTTAAACATAAAAGTCCACAACTGACTAGACAGGGGAACACTGACATTCCGGGGTGGAGTGCCCTCTGATGGGGGTCAACATAACAGGAGAAGAAAAACTCTACACAGATGTTCATGCATGTGAGGGATTTCATCATGCGTCTGCAGGCATGACGTACAGCAGATGTGTCTCCAACTCTGACCAACATCATCCATCTAGAACCTGACACTTGTGAAAAAACCTCTATTGAAATTAATATGAAAACGCCACATTAGCAGTGGTTGTGCATTGATACACCCTCCATTGTTTTGAAGAAATTAAACAAGTGAAAATGAATGACAGATTTTTGCCATACAAATCAAGCAATTCTGCATATAACAATCATATAAAATTCAAAGTAACACATTCTTAACACATTCTTGCAAATGACATTTTAAGTTCTAAAGATTATCATGAGCATAGATTGATTAATCATTAATGCTGTCAAACAGTTAATCACATCCAAAATAAACATTTGTGTCTGCTCAATATGTGTGTGTACATTTATATACATATATATATATTCATAATTTATATTAAATATATTTAATATATAATGAACATACATAATAAATATACACAGTACATGCACATACATTATGTGAACAAAAACTTTTATTTTGGATGTGATTAATCATGATTAATCACTAATAATCAAACATTAATCTAAATACATCCATCATATATTAATTTAGAATTAAAAACTTTTATTAAATCATATTATATAGGAATTATTTGCATGTATTACTAGTGATCCTGGAGCATCCATGATATATTAATTTAAAACTAAAAAAAAAAGTATATAACAGGAATCACTTTTAAGCTTATTCTTTTTCAATTTTAAATCAAATTCAGTTTAATTAATGTTGTTTATTTACTATTATTATCATCATTATTACTATTATGTAAAATTATAACAGTAATAACAGATATTATTTTCAGAGCAATCTAAAAATGTACACACACATACATTTTCCCAAAAACCTTGTAGCATTGATGCAGATGCTAAATATATTTATTATGATCTGTGTGAAACAAGTAACCAATTTAGTTTAGTTACAGGTTAATTCGAAGTGATGTGAGGAAAAAAAATACAATAATAATAATAATAATAATTGTACTGCATGATTCATTAACATTCATAGAGAAAACACAGAAAATATGCAGATTATTTCACTTGCTACAAAGTTCCCGGAAACCAACCTCTCAATGATTAGATATATATAGATTCAGTGATTAGTTCTCCCTCAGATGCGTTCATAACATCAGTAAGGTACCTTGAACACACAACTTGCTTCTGTGAAAACTGAATAAAAACCTGTGCTTGTGCTTATCAGATTAGATAAGCATGTTAAATATTGTGTGCACATGCATCAGCGAACAGTTTCAGACCAGCCCTTTTTAAACAGATAATGATAAGAACAATGTCAAAGGAAATACTCGAAGTGCTATTCGCTAAAGACGTGCATCTGGAAACTATTATAAAAGTAGGAAAAGCACCTATTATGAAGTCACTGCAGTGATGCAACACTCTTTCTGCAGTGCAACTGACCCGAATCAAATCACAGCAAGTCGTTTGTGCATTGGGACCGAATTCTCCATTCAATGCGTATATAAAGATCTGTTATTGATGTGAGTGTGTGTGTGTGTGTGTTGTACGGGCTTCCTTTCAGGGCGGTATATGAGCATAACCCTTCTCACCACACAAACCGCTGTTCAACCTCAACAACAACCTCTTTCCTCCTGTTTACGCCCGTCCTCTCGTAAACACTCCCACCCAGGAACAAAAACAACTAACCATGCTAACTGTAAAGTTATGATATTGTAAAGCAGAGGTGGGGGGGTCATGACCCAATAACGTGGTCTTTTAGGGAGGTAAATAAACTAACCAACAATATATGCACATATTATATACAGTCAGCACCTTTTAAATGGATGGAGAAACACGTTCTCGGATGCATTCGATTATTGTCGACTGTCAGTGATCGTGCGTCCCATGTGAACATCGAAAGGTTTGAACTCATACTAAACTCAGATCAGTGAGAACTGAAAGATTGAGGTGGTTCCTCTAACAGGAGCATTTCATTCATTCAGTTTCCCTCATTTTATCTCACTTCCATATCAGCCTGGTAGTACTGAACAGTGACAAAACCGGTAATTAAACTGAAAATGTGCTCACCCTCAGGACATCCAAACTGTAGATGAGTTTGTTTCCTCAACAGATTTGGAGAAATGCAGCAGTGCATAACTTGCCCAGCAATGTTTCCTCTGCAGTGAATGGGTGCCGTCAGAATGGAGTCCAAACAGCTGATAAAAACATCACAATAATCCGCACCACTCCAGTCCATCAGTAAACATCTGGAGAAGAGAAAAGCTGTGTGTTTGTAAGAAACAAATCCATCATTAAGATGTTTAAACTGCTACTTCTGACTAAAATATAAGTCCATGACCCATAATAATGCTAACTCCAGTGAAAATGTCCATCCTGTTGTCTCTCACATCAAAATCCACCCACATACTCGTTTCGAGCTGTTTCGAGCTGCTTTGGCTCGCTAGACCATGTTGGACTGGAGTGGTGTGGATTATTGCGATGTTTTTATCAGCTGTTTGGACTCTCATTCTGATGGCACCCATTCACTGCAGAACATCTATTGCTGAGCAAGTGGTGCAATGCTGCATTTCTGCAAATCCGTTCCAATCAAGAAACAAATTCATCTACATCTTGGGTGGCCTGAGGGTGAGGACATAGTCAGCACAGTGTCATAACGATTCCTCCAACAAAGCCAGTGATTTAATTTCCTTTTGACTTCAGTGATCTCCCCAAAGATGTCGGAAAATAAAAGCACTTTTGTATTACCTTCACGCTCATGCTCATTCTTATGTGGAGATGATTTGTTGCAGGGTTACTTCATTTGAAAATGGATTTCAGGAGAAGTCATGACCTCTGAGGGCCCTCAGGTAGAACAGAGACACACTGAGGCTCATTTTAAAATGAATGGTCACAGAGGCATTCGGTGACTCATATATTTTGTCAACGATCACCATGGATCAGTGGAAAAGGAAAGTTCACTCAAAGATGAAAGTGCTGTCATTATTTACACAACCTTATGTTGTTCCGGCTGATATTAGTATTTCACATTACCCTTTTATAGTGTTTTTTACTGTTTTTTTTTTTTTTGGAGCTTGACAGCATCTGGTCATTATAAGCTATGAAAGAGCAGTGTAACGAGTGTTCAACAATTGTCAGCTTACATGACGCATGGAAAAAATAACAGCATACAGATCTGAAACAATATCTCTTCATTTTTGTGAAAACTAATTCTATACGGATGCAATTTCAGTGTAACATTAAGCACTAATAAGGCCGTGCATGAATGCATGTGTTGTTAACGCAGATTTTGGAGAGAGGCGAGCAACGCATGAGTGAAAATGAAAACAGAGAATATGAATGCGTGTTTTTTACGGGGCTTTTCCCCCTTTCGAACGTTTCCGTATCTTTTGAAAGCAGATGAACGGCTCAGGTTGGGACAGGAAATGGTTAAGGTATGAAACTCCAGCAAAACCCCCCTTTCGTTCATCTGATGCTATTCTCAGAGTCTAATGACAATGCAAACGAACTACTGATTAGTTCACATTACCAGTATTACTATAACGAGAACAAACCTGGCAAACGTTCAACCTGCCATCTGATTCTTCACACACAAACATCGTTCCTTTGATTCAACATTTATTTGAGTTATGCAAGAAGTTATGCTCTTCTTTTAATCTGCACCACCAGTAAAAAGTTAAATAGAATTTGAAATAGAAATCTTATGTTCTATTACTATAAATGTCTTACTGTCACTTTTGATGAATTTAATGCATCCTTGCGTAACAAAAGTATTAAGCAGCATAAAAGTTTTTTTTATAATAATATATTAATATATATATATATATACACATACACAAATACTTCTTAAACATAAAACACGTGTAATTGTTCCAAACTTTTAACTAGCAGAGAAATAAGTGAGATTCTACAGATGCTTCAGCTGTGATTTTCTTTCTTACGGGTCACAGGTAGAGCAGGTCTCTCAGACAGCTGCTCTGTAACTGGAGGGGACACATCGCTCAGTTTAGGGATCAGACGCTCTTATCCGTTGATTGCACAAAGACAGACAAAATCGCACCCTAAGCTGAAAGAAGCTGTCCAGACTTGCACCCTCACTCACTTAAACAACAACAACAAAAGAGATGCTTAATGTAGACGAGTACTGGTGCTTGTGACACACTCTGGCCCTGGGCCGGGGTCACACTTTAGTAGCCCTTGACAGCTCCACTGATTAGCACACAAGCCTGGAGGTGATAAAGGGTCACCTAGAGAGAGAGTCAGGAGGAGATGGACAGTCAAGGTGAAGGAGGACAGAGGTTATGGCACAACCTCCCCCAGGCCATATGTCCTTCTCAGACTGACCAATAGCCCGCTTGAACTTTCACCTCAGGTTCTCACTGTCTCTTTCACCACAAAATTATTCCATCAGAATGATGAGGAATCAACATTCTAGAGTGGATACATTCCTTTTCCGTAAGGTGTGATGTTGCCGGGCAACCGGTGATACAATGTATAACAAACACAGACTGGATGAGAGATGATGTCACATGACTACATCACTACTGAGAGGTGAGGAGTGGGAGCGGCTAATCGGAACAGCAGTTACGTCAGACACGCCCCCGCACATTGACTGAAATCTGTTTTGTAATAATAATAATGTATATAATCATAATTATGCAATGTATTCTTATAAAAATATGATGTTATATCAAGTCTAAATAAATGTATAAAATTGGACAGACAGAGTAAGCAATGCATTCAAGTTAAAATATGATATAAAAAAGACAGAATGATAAAATGATGGATGGAATATAAAATACTGGATGTATGGATGGATGGATGGATGGATGATAAAATGATGGATGGATGGAGCAATAGACAGAATGACAGTACAGTTGAATGTATAGATGTATAGATGTATGAATGACAGTTGAATGTATAGATAGAACACCAGGTGGATGGATGGGTAATTCAGTGAAGGAAGTCACCTGATCAACACAAGTCTGTTAATCACTGCAGGTCAAGCAGTTCAAACCTCAGAGCAGCTGCACGAGAGACCGAGTCGAGATTATTCTCTGTACGATCTGTGTTCAGGCTAAACCTACACATTTAATGTGCTGTGACAGAGTCCAGTCCCAAACTATGCACCTACTGTTTGAAGGTGCGCGTGAAATGCAATACATCTTAATTACCTGCTTGTGAGCCTTTTGGGTGTCTTTCAAACACCGTTGTGTCTCGCTCTCCTTCGGTTATGCTTGATGGCTATTATAGTCAGACTTTGTGAGAAAAGACAGTTCAGAAATACCACAAGGCAATTATAGCATTACCCAAAAGCTCATGAAACATGTCAGAAATGTATGTTTGGACAGGCTTTGAAGTCAGCCCATGTTTTCTTTTCTTGCGGTTCAAAATAGCTGACTCTACCTAAATCAATCTATTCCCAAACTGGAGATCTTCATAACCAAAAAACAAAAAAACAAAAACGAGCAACCACCCACCCGCCTTCAGCTGTTGTATGTTTTATTTCTTTTTTTGACAGTTGCGCACAGTAACCGCCCAAGTGCCCTCCTATGTGTTTCCCTACATTGCAAGATGATTCATAGTTTCTATCTATAAAAACAATCGCTCAGAACACTTGCATTGAGCACCTTAAAAGGGAAAGCCGAACCTCGTAATTGGTGCAGAGGTTTGCTTTACACTATGTCCACACCTTTCAGATGGTTTTGGCGAATTAAAAAAAGAAAACTGCATTCAAAACTACAATAAACACCAGGTTAAGGCCAATATTAACCTACAATTGCAATGAGTCATTCATTTTGGTGAATCAGTTCATTCGACGTGTTCATTGAAAGGAACTGACTGAGATGACAGAACAATGGCTGATTGGATGGATGGATGGATGGATGGACGGACAGGTTTCTATTTCAAATTTACCATTTATCTCTAAGATGAACATCTCAGATAATAATTTGTATGAACAATTTGTATCTGGTTTTCATCCCTACCACAGCACTGAGTCTGTCAGAATAACCAATGATCTGTTGCTGACTCTGGGCTTTTAACCATACTTGTCCTACTTGACTTGTGGGCTGCCTTTGATACTGTCTCACATAAGACACTTCTCGACAGGTTGGCTCTGTCTTGATTGAAGTTTTATCTTCCTGGACGCACTCAACATATTCAATTCAAAAAAGGTTTCGGATCAAGAACATCTACAGTCACGACTGGTGTTCCCCAGGGTTCTGTTTTGGGCCCATTTCTTTTCATTATTTATATACTCCCTCTTGGTTACTCTAGTATTCACTTTAATAATTATGCAGATGACACCTAACATTATCTGTCTGCTAAACCCACTGGTTCTTTTCCTTCTCTATCTTTATCCATCTGTTCAGCCTCAAAACTGAGGCCCTACTTGTTGACACTAGATCTGTTTTGATTCTAATTATTCTTTCTTGTACATTGACAATAATGTAATCTGTCCTTCCTCACAGGTTAAAATTTTTGGTGATTCATGGATAGCACACTATCCTTTGAAATTCAAATTAATAATATCACACGTAATACATAATTAACTGCCTTTGTCCTTTTCTCCCAACCAATAATAAAACAGTTCTTATTTATGCACTAAACACTTCACGTATATAGATTACTGATTTGTATTTTTTATCATTGCTTGCAATGAGGTGACCTTGTGTGTTTTGAAAGGCGACATTAAATATAAAATGCATTACTTGTATTATTATTATTATAATTATTGTTAAATCATGAGCTGCTTGCAATCTGAGAAATGACGGCTTCAGCAACACTAATGCTGTGGCCACATTTGGAAGCATGCTTGTTCTGACCATATAAATGGCCATTTAATCAAAATCATAGTAAGATACTTATATATTCACTATAGCTGCTGCTAGCCATTGACTTCCACAGTCTTTTGTTTCTATACTATAGAAGTCAATGGCTGCCAGCAACTGTTCGGTTACCAACACTCTTCAAAACGTCTTCTTTTGTGTTCAACAGAAGAAAGAAGCTCACAGGTTTGTAACAACTTGGGGGTGAATAAATGCTGCCAGAATTTTTATATTTGAAAAACAATTGCTTTATGTAACTTAAATCACGAGTCACTTACATTCTAAGAAGCGACGGCCCGGAAGCAGCTTATGTTGCGACTACAATCGGAAACACGTTTTTTTCTGACTGCATGAACAGTGACTTCATCGAAATCTTCTTCACATTGTCACTACAGTTTCTAAGTAGTCATTGTGTTAAATCACGAGCCGCTTGCACTCTGAGAAGCGACATCCCATAAGCAGTGCATGATGTGACCGCATTCGGAAACACGTTTATTTTCTGACCGCATAAACAGTGATTTAATTGAATGAGCTCGGTGTTTATAGCCTAGCAGTAGTTAAGACGTTAATACAGCTCGTGTTGGGTTATTCAGAGCAGGGAGTGTCCTCTGAACCACAACCTGCACCAGCTTCCTGTCGTAGTGAATACAGAGTATCGTTACCTGCACTAATCACGAAAGTGAAATACTACATCAAGAGCAGTGATCACAAACCACACGACCACAGCAGCTCAGCGCCTGACCAATGAAAAACACAGCTTTGTTGGAGGCACTTGCATCGGCGCGTGTCGAGAGCTGATATCGCGTGCTCACACCTAAACGCGCATCTTCAGATCTCCGTTGAATTTAGCGTCTTGCGGCCATCGTTAGAGCCAAGCCCAAACGCCGTAATTAGTCAGTGGGGGTTACACCCTGAAACAGGTTCACAAATTTACTCATGACTGTTGAACTGTTTAACAGCTGACCTGACAAGCGCTTCCACCTTCTGCTGAGGACTCTGGATGATGGTGAGCACCAGTACAGGCCTGTAGCTGTGAATAACACAATCATCAATATGTGAGGGTCATTTGGTCTGACAGCTCTGTGTGAACTCCTATTTGACCGCATTCAGGGCGGATTGTTAAGCTTTCCCATGAGTCCTGGATCTTAACCGATTACGATTAATGGGAAGAGATGAGATGAGTCATATGACCTAAAAGTTAAACGTGGTATAGTCAGTCTCATCTGCGGAATCTTCACTAACTTTTAGAAAAAGTAATTCATCTCTGTTATAGCGAAGCATCAATGCCATCCTAAAACTTAAAACAGACGCAAATGAGCGATTCGGTAAGAGAGTATGAAGCTATAAAATGAAAATGATGCACAAAAAGGTCTCATTTGTTATTACCTTCCATTGACTAGCAGTGAGTAATATATTAAAGCATTTATTAAATATTTGTTAAGGTTTGATAATAAAGAACAATTGTTTTTTTTTTTTTTTTGGTAGTTAATAAATACAACATAGCTAAAAAATATATTTTATTTTATTTAATAATGTGCAGCAACAAATCATACAGAATATAAAGATGCACAAAGAAAGTTAGAAGGATTTACCTATACTGCCATTTACATACTTTTACCTATTTTACTTCAATCGTGTAACATTTCCAAGAAAAGACAGATATTGCATTTTAAAAATAAACATTATTTGAATTTATTGACTGAAAATTAAATAGATTACATAAAAACATGTGTGTCAGAGCATGTTAGTACTTTATAATAATACAATAAATTTAACTGTAAAATAAATATATTTAAAAATAAATATAAAACAAATAAATATAAAAATACAATTAAAATAAATTTGAAACAATTTTAGATGCTTTCACAAGAAATTTTAAATAAATGTAAAAAGAAAAAATTAAGTTTAAAATGATCATATTTAAAATAAATTAATAAATAAACATTTTACTAGAGTATAAATGTGATTTATAGTTTGTATAGGTTTTGATTGTAGAATTTAGTATCTGTTTAAGAACTCATGCAAGGCTCCTTTGATCAGGAGAAACATCTGAAACATCTCCAACTAACCAGCAAGAAGCATTCAGCCTGGCCTCTCTAACCAGCAGGCATATTCCTGCTCATTTCCAGTATGCTGCGTGATGTATAACAAACGAAACATCCTTCAAATGACACACACACTGCTGCGCTGGAAGAGTCACATGGAACCGGTCGGAGCTGGTTCAACTCTATCAACCAGATGCAACCTAGTTTTCCAGTCGGTAGCTCTTGACCTGCGCGACCCTAATGACGGCATCACTGAGAGCTCAGGAAACAGTCTGAAGCATAAAAAGGCCCCGAGAGGCTTTATGACGATTGATAAGTGTCCGAACACAGAGCCGCTGCGCTTCCTCTGCAAACCCAGGAAAAACACAAGTGAGAAATGAGCCAGGGGTCAACCTTTGACCTTTCTGTTGTGTAAGATGTTCAGGTGGGCACAGATAGTTCTTCTAGTGTAATGAAAATGAAGAAGAACAGCCATTACAGAGACCTGGTCCAGGAATCTGTGCAGGTTTTAGTGTCTCTGTAGCTCTAGCGTGAGGTTCGTTTACCTGTGGTTGGAAAATATTCCTGTGTTTGAATTACAGGAAGTAATGCTCATGTGTCATTCCCAGAAGAAACAAGCTTGCTTAAGAGCATGATATAATGTGTGAGAGCTTTGGCGGTTCATGCAAAGGTCAAAAGGTCACAAACTTCATGAGAAGATTTCATACGGACTTTTATGTGAACACAATAATATTAAAATGAAACAAACCCAGTGTTATTTTACTATCATTAACATGGGCGTAAATGTCATTTAACAGTAGGGGGGGACAATAAATATAAAATTTCTTGCAGCCAATTTTTGGAAGGGGACACAAATATTTCAGTAATACTGAACTTAAAAACTGTGGAAAACCTTGCTTCTATCATTATTGCAGCATGGAGACTGCATCATGGTTATTTTAAGTTATACGTTTT
>JAUCMR010000156.1:635367-652771 GCA_032357425.1 Enteromius argenteus | reverse complement strand
CCCTCCATGATTTCTAAGTAAGAGAACTTGCAAAATCACAGGCTGATCAAATACTTATTGACCTCACTGTATATATAAAATAAAAAATTTATAAAAATATGATTTATATATTAATTGTATGTGCACGCAAAGTATCTAAATTCATATTGAATGTCAAAACGTGTCTAAATAAAGCATTCAGTTCTGTTCTTGTTTTCCTAGAGTTGAACTTGTTATGCATTCGTGAATAATGTGTGAAAACAGCACTAGAGTTCCTTTTTATGCAAATTCGAGACAAAAAGAAATGTGATCCTGACTATTATTAGCGACTCAGTGAAGTGAAGCAGAAATCTCATTTCACTTTTGTGTGCTGATGATAGTAACTTTTACTACCAATCTGACACGAACAGAAAAACAAGCTTCTCTTTTTTTTTTCCCCTTCAAAGCAAAGCAAATTTAAAGGGCTGTGTTTACTGTGATTACTGCAATTCAACAGCTTTTAAAGCTGAAATAAAGAACGTATATATACAGTCAACAACTAGTCTATTAGAGATGAGAAATACTGCCAACTACTTTTAAAACAACAATATGCAAAGAAACAAAATAATGAATACTAGTTCAGAGAGTGACATCTAAGTTATCCTGCAAATTAATGCAGTGATGTTACATTTTTAAATCCTATTTTGGTTGCAGTTATTTCTATTTTTGGCAGTCTGATTATGAAAATATGTAAGCTTGTTTCCACCAAGGGATTTAAAATAAATAATAATAAAAAAATGAGGTAAAGTAACCTTTTGGTTTAATTCTAAGCTCTAAATCATAATTGCAAGACAAAATCACTGCAAGATTGCAGTCAGAAAAGTCAGAAATTACACATAAACCCAAAATGGCATGATATATGCTCCAAAATGTAAAAAAATTGACAGATATAAACCAAAAATGATGAGAAAAGAAGTGAGAATTGCAAGAAAAGTCAGAATTGTGAGATATAAACTCAGGAATGTAAGAAAAATGTAATAACTGTGAGGGAATAAAAACAATGATTGTGAGTCATACATGCAAGGAAACAATTTTAAAATAGAAAAATTAAAATTGCTAAATATTTGTGATAATGTAAGAATGAAAACAGTGAGATATAAATTCAGAATGTATATGTAATAGAGATATAAACATTAAAAATATATAAAAATTAAAAAGAAGATAAAAGTCACAATTATTCCACAGCAGAAACAGCTTCCATATGAAAGACATGTAAAAAAGGAAACGAAAGGTCAAATGTCATCCTCAAACGGCTCTAGGAGTAAATTTTCTGAACACATCCATGCTGGTCAGTAATTCCTGACCCCACCATTTAAACACTCAGCACTAAAACCACAACTAAATTCAAAGACTAGACAAAAATGTCTGGCAAGGCCTCTAAACGAAGCGCACGTGTGGACGGTTAAGTAGGTGAGCGATCGAGTGCAAAGAAAAACACGGATGAGGAAAGAGCCGGAGCCTCGTGTTTCTGTCACCTGAGCCCGTCTCATTTGTCCATCTTAAAATCAGCTCTTTCAGCGACCTTCAGTAAATAAAAACTCACTGAGGAATTTCCTGTTATTCCAAATGGGGGTAATTAACATACCGAAGCTAAAATTCATGCAGCTGTTAAATTATTTTCACACTTAGATCTCAATCTTTCCAAGGACTCCATTTCAGACCGGCTCGGGCTCGGGCTTCATACTTTAAGCTTGTGTTACTCGACGGATCCAGAAAAAACAGCAATTTGCTGAAGCCGTTCACAGAGCATTTGCAAAAGACAAACGTCTGATAGAAGCACAAAGTGGCTCATTGATGCCGAACATCATTAGTGCAGCACAGCTGGACAAGTACAACACATACTAGAGATGGCATGAAACGGTTAAGCTCAGTTTATAGATGCTGTTAACATGAACATGAGCAGATATGAAGTGTTGCAGGTGCACTGGGTCTGCTCTGAATGCAACCGATGACACAAACTCACTATTAACTTGCCGATTTGAAAAGCAGACTGCAGCTTCTTTATTTCATATTTGTCTTTCAGTTCAAGTTGCATGAAGGCAGACCGGAGCAAGTAGATCTTGCAACACCAAGGTCATGGGTTCAATTTCCAGGAAATGCATGAACTGATAAACGGTAAACTGTGAATGCAATAAGGTGCTTTGGACAAAAGCCTCTGTCAAAATGCACAAATACCTATTGTTCATTTAAATGCATAAAATTTTAAATAGAAATATTCAAAAGGTCTGGGAAAAAACAAAAAACATATATATTAGTGCTGTCAAACAATTAATCGCGACAGATCACGTACATAATAGTTTTTGTTTACATAATATGTGTGTGTATATTTATTATGTATATATAAACACAAACACATCAACGAATACATTTGAGAAAAATATGTTATGTTTATATATTAAATATATTTACAGATATTACAAAATTTAAGAATATGAACATATAAATGTATAAACAAATATTTTTTTAAATATATACTGTATATGTGTCTATTTATATATACATGTAATATGTAAAAAAACAAACAAACACATATATATATATACACACATTTAATTTTTTTTGGATACGATTAATTGTCTGACAGCATATATATATGTGTGTGTGTGTGTGCATAATGATAACTAAATATCTAGATGTATATATTATAGTCCTTACTTTAAAATATTTCAACTTTTAAATATAATTAATGAAAAAATAAATACACAATTACCTTTGATTTTTGGCATGGGATGGCTGTGAGAAGTTCTTAATTTGAAGAGAAAAAAAAATCTAATTCTAGTGAATTCAGATAAATATGTTTGACATTTATTAAAATGTTGAAAAGCAGCGCATTGTAAAATAATTTTGAACCCTTTTTCACCAAAAAAACATAAAAACATGGAAAGTCAGTAGAATCTTCAAAATGATGAAAAAGAAAAACCAAACCCATATAAACACATTAGAGTTTCCTTCTCTAGCATATAAACAACCCAAAACGCGCTGATTCTAGTGTTAAGTATCACAGATGCAATAAATATATCAATACATAATAAGAACAAGCTCAATATACAGTATAAGTCTTCACTTCCAGGCAAAATATACTTCAGGAAAAGGCTAGAAAAGGGTTAAAACCAGAAAAGTGGTTTGTGTGTCATCTAGAGTATCTGATCCACTTTTCAAGAGTTAAACACAAAATATACAGAGTCATTATTACATCATCTCACTCTCATACAAACAGTGCAAAACCCAAATGAAAACTAAAGAACATGCTTCATTTGATCTTCATGCATCTACTAAAACAGTATCAGCAGGGAAATGATTGTTGTTCACTGTCGGGAATGTATTGATTATGCAGGTTTATATGTAAATACAGATATGACCATACAGTGGACCGACGGAGGAAAATGGCATGCATTTAGTAATACATCCCTCTTATTCTGTTTGATATCACAGTCAAACTAAGGTCCTAAAGACACGGAGATATAAAGCACTTCTGGCTTTGCAAAATAGATATGGGTTGATGAGGCTTCTGTGCATTAATAAATGGCTTAAGATCTTGCTTATATGATATCCAGCTGGCCTACAGTATTTGGTGAAGCTGTATGTAATATTTTGAAAGCATAATAGAGTGGTTGAGTGTTTTGTGCAGTTCATGAGCAGATGTGTGTGACTTTGACCTTTGGTTTTGTTGTACTTCATTGGTTCAGTGATTGCTACAGCAGGCCTGAGAGATCGTGTGATCGGGGCTAAGGCTTCTTGTGAGTGTTTTAGTCTCGCTGAGGGACTGAAACTTCACGTTCTGGGCATCTGGGCTCGACTGAGAGCCAGAGCCAGCTCCAGGTCCTCCTGCTCCTGTAGGTGGAGCCTCCGAATTCGCTCCGCCTCCTCTCTCTGACTCTCACGCTTGGCCCACTCCAGCTGCTGTGTCTCACTTCCGAGCTGAGCCAGAAAACAAGCATCATTTCAGAAACTACGGTGATCACACAGCAGAATGCATCACTGTAGGGCTGCCCGATGTATATCAAAAAACATAAAAGTTGGCATCTTTCAGCCTCATTGATCTTGATATGCCTGCATTTGCTCTGAAATGTTTTAAAAGTCTGTTTTTCAAATTTCAAATGTAAAAAAAACTAAGTAAGTAACAAATAACTTACTTACAAATAACTTTTTTTACTTATTAATACTTATTAAAAACTGCAGCTTCTCTTTGGTAAATTTTTAATTTATCCTGCAGCCCTACATATAAAGTGCATTAAAACTACCACAACATTCATGATGCTGCTTAAGTTTACATCTCTATTTAACATACATCGCCCAGCCCTCATATCAAATCACATGACAGTGTGAATGAATTATCACTCATTTCACATAAGCACAAATGATCTGCGCAAAATGATAATTATAATCTGACATGATTTTCTTTCTTTGTCATTGGTCAGGAACACACTGAGGATCATTTACATCATCTGTTGTGCAACCAGTGATCGAAAGCAAAGAAATCAACCAAAGCTGTGAAGCTTTTGGTTTCCATCAAATGTAAGCCACCAGTGACCAAACACACAGTGAGTGAAATCACACAGAATATACATATTAGAGGAAATATAGAAGTAGTTGGTCACTTAAATCACAAATAACGTATCTGAATGTGTTTGCATTAGACAATAAAATATCATTTAAAGTAAAGGAGGATACAAAAACACACTTTGTAATTAAAAGTTGCCAAATCATGACAAAAATGATACAAAACAATTATAAAAAAGACAGGGTTTTTTTTACAATCTTTGTATCACATTTGCGTTTTCACATTAATATAAATTCTAATACTTGATCTTTCAAACATTTAAGTGCAATTTCAGTGTCCAAATACTTCATACAATAAAATACACTTCACTGTAGCAATCTTCAAAGCCCCACGTGAACTGTACATTGGCTCTTTTCTCACTGAAAGTTGGTCGGCTGGTCTTACATTTGCTGCTGCTGTTGTTTGAAAGAGCTTCAATATACAGTCTGATTTCTCAGAGTGATTTGTGAAGGGATTTGTGTGCACGCAGGGTGGAGTAGGTGTTTTATGGTTGACACAAACACATGCAGCAGCTCAGATGTGGTCGGCAGACCCACGTTTCACCTTACCTTCATGCGTTCGGTGCCTGGGAGAAAGACAAATTACAGCACAGCTCTGAAGACACAAGCAGCATGGCATACACAACACAAAGCCTCATGCAACATGCAAACTGCATCTGCACAGCACAGCACAAAAATACCATGCAACGCAGGGTGCATTCAGGTCAGAGGAGCCCAGATGACCTGGATTCGACCTAAATGATAGATGTTTAACTGTTAAAATTTTATTCTACTTGACTCCACTGCATAAAAATGCTTTTTTAACTTAGACTTTTTGTCTTGTTTCCAGCCAACTTGTTTTTTTCATTTAACTTCTAAAAAAAAATCCTTCTTGATTAAATTTTTTTTTAGAAGTTAAATGAAAAAAACAAGTCAAAATTGAGTCCTTCCTTAGAACAAACGAAATAGTCTGTCAATGTGATAAGAAAAACAATCTCATTTCAAACAGAAAACCCCACTGGCAGATTATTTTGCTTGTTCTACATAAAAAAAAAATGAGTCACTGAATTTAATAAATATTTTTAAAGTAAGTGCTTGCAATCAATTTATTTTAGCTACATTTAAATAAATTTGACTTTCAACATTTTTTTTTATTTAAATGCAACTAAAATAAATGGTATGCAAAACAAAACAAAAGTAGCACTGTTTTCAGTGTAAGGAAAAACTCTTTATGAAAACAAGACAATTTGTACTTGCCTAGAAAATCCTTCTTGATTTAAGAATTTTTTGATATTTTGGCTGAAAAACAAGACAATAAATCTAAGTATGAAAAGCATTTTTTGCAGTGTGTTTAATGCTGATATGATCTCCACTGAGAATGATTTCATATATTGATTTAAGAAGCATATTATTTTAAATAGAATATATATATATATTAATACATTTGCAAAAACATCATAAAGAAACTGTGATACTGTGGTGAAACCAGTTGCCACTTTGAGTAAGAAAACAGGAAGTCCTTTGGTAAAAGCTTCTCACTTTTCTAGACCGAAGTGTCATTCTGAGGTCATATTGTTATGATGAGTTTGTAAGGTCACTTTAGTCTACTTTAAGTTAATTTAAAATGATCCTAAAGTATTACTCTTACCATGAGAGTTGTGATTATTCAAGCTTTTGGTGTCAAACATGCTAAAGTCATTTTCATTTGCTGTTTTCTGAATTCTGAAATCATTAAGTGAGTCAAAGAAAATAATATTACACAGGAAAGATGGTGTTAAAGTTGTTGCAGAAACCAGTGAGGAGCTAAAAATGTGTTTGTTACTCATTTGACATCTTAACAAAATATGTACCAGACCTGCTTTCAGAGAATTTGTCTAGAATTCAATTTATTTTTGTGCCTCATTAGCAAATTGTTATATCCTCTTCAAAGCATGAATGTATTAATGGCTAGTGAGAGTTATGTCTAAAACTATAAACAGCTATCTGGGTAAGACAAATAGACTGATATTTATCTTCAACCCTGTTATGGATGAAGCAGAAATTGTGTAAAATTTAATAGGAAGGATGTTTGCTAAAACATCAAACAGCTTCCTACTGATTCTAATCAGTTTACTGACTACTAAAAATAAACTGTATGTCAATTATTAAATGCATTATTTTAGGGTCTCGTCACTAGTTTCTCATTAGCATGCATATTACTAGAATATTAGCCATTTATTAGTATTAAACATATTAATGCCTTATTCTACATCCCTAATCCTACCCAATACCTAAACCTAACAACTACCGCACTAACTATTAATAAGCAGCAAATTAAGAATTGATTTATAGGGAAAAGTCGTAGTTCTGCGTCCTCTGCAGAATTTGTGCATCATCATTTTTAATGAAAAGCAAAATGATTTTGCTCCACCATTTCATTCCATAAACTTTTTACATTTTGTTGAACTAACTTTAAAAACTCTGAGGGTCATAAATATTAGCGGAGTTACATTGTAGGAATGAGCCGTCTGTGTTCACGAGTCCAGCTTTCTGGAAATCAAAGGTTTAGCTGAAAACAAACAGGCCTTATGGTTCAATCTTCAACAAAGGGTTTGTTCCACAACAGAACTTCCTCTTTTTGCTGCTGCATCATCAGTTTTTAAACCCTTCAACTACAGATCAGTGGGGTTTTTTTCATGTCGCTCCAAGAAGAACCATAAAAGTGTGCTCTGAAGGCATTTGGTTGCGAGGGCTTGTAGTGCACAAGTTGTCTGACTTGTATAAATGATAAAATATTTCTTTAAAGGAGTAGTTTGCCCAAAAATTAACATTTGCTGAAAATGTGCTCACCTTCGGGTCAAGCATGATTAAGATGAGTTTGTTTCTTAATTAGATCTGGAGAAATGTAGCATTGTATCAGTGTCTCAGCAGTGAATGGGCGCCATCAGAATAAGAGTCCAAACAGCTGATAAAAACATCACAAAAATCCCCACACCACTCCAGTTCATCAGTTAATGTCTTAAGAAGACAAAAGCTGCGCGTTTATAAGTAAAACATTTATCATAAATAAGTTTTTAAACTTCAAACCATTGCTTTTTTTTTACAAAAAAAAAGTGTCTAAAATCCATAATAACATGAAAAAGTCCATCTCCTGTTGTATCTCACATCAAAATCCACTCATATATTTGTTTAGAGAGTTCAGCCCGTCCAGATTTCTCTCCTGATTCAGACCACACCACTTTTTCACTATATAATAAATAGATGACTCAAATTTTTACCTAAAAGCTACGGTTTGAAGTTAAAACATCTTAATGATGGATGTGTTTCTTACAAACATGGAGCTTTCGTCTTCTCCAGATGTTTACTGATGGACTGGAGTGCTGTGGATTATTGTGATGTTTTTATCAGCTGTTTTGACTCTCATTCTGACGGCACCCATTCACTTCATTGGTGAGCAAGTGATGCAATGCTGCAAACATTTCTCCAAATCTGATGAAGAAACAAACGCATATAGATCTTGGCTGGCCTGAAAGTGACTACATTTTTAGCAAATGTTACTTTAGGGTGTTAAGCATGATGATGGCATTAGCATGCGCAGGACAATGCAGAACGGCAGCGCAGGAAGCAGCGATGGCAAATGTCGGGATGAAGCGGATGCAACTACAAACTACAGCAGCAGGAACCAGCTTGACAGACGAACAGACGACATGACACTGGACTTACAGCTCTAAAGTCTGTAAACGCTGAGGACGGGTTAACCGCTGACCGTAACCCTGAGGACGAGGAGACGGGTGTCTTTCGAACGGCTGGAGCATCGAACCCTTGACTATAAACCCCTGAACTGTTATTCTTCCCTGAAAGTGTCAAAGAAAATAGAGATGACACCCACACACCGACAGAACAGGTACAGGAAACAATCAGTGCTGTAGAATTCAGTCAAAAGCAGCTGAACACTTAGCAGAGTAACAGTTCATGATTTTACCAATTATTTATTAACATTTAATCAAACATAAGCACTAACAAGAGCGGTTATTATGCATATTTATCAGCAGGACAGATCAGGTGATTTTGATCAACTAATAAACACATAACATCAATAATAAGTGCAGTTGCTTTTGTCAAAATTCTGCAATGACCTGGATGATCAAGACCTTTAGAAATGGTTTAATAGGCTTCTAGATGCAGGACACCCTTGATGTGTGGAAGAAAGAAGTGACAGCAATCAAGAAAACTGAAGAAACTAAAAGGTAAAAGTCCACATGAATTCAGCTCAAACTATATTCCATATTCTAACATGCACAAACCCAAATACTGATTGATTATATTAACTTTTAATGGATTCTCTTTGCTGTTGCATGAAATAGGTATATTTAAAATAAATAATATAAAATTATATAAATGTAAAAATAATAAAAACACTACTCATAACAAAAAATAAATATTTATAATATATAACAATAAATAATAAAATAATAATAATATATTTAGTATCAACATTTCTCTTTTAGTGAGCTTACTGCAGTGCATTCTGGGGTTGTTTTCTCCACAAAGTGCCTTACAATTTGGACAAAATGAGGCATCTTTAAAGTCACTATAATGTTCCTGCCTACCTTTTGAGGCAGACGTTTAATTATGTTAGATTAAACGTGTGCTTTAGCTGGTCTGCAGCAGCTGACATCTATTAGATTTGATTGAGGATGTAAAAAAAGGCCCATATTCACCAGCAGCGCACCAACACTGCTGCAAAAGTTTCATTTCTTCAAACTATGAGCAGAATTTACAAACCCTTACAAGCTGCTAACCACAACCCACTATAAAAACCAACAAGATTTAAATGAGCTCGATATGAGGTGAATCTTACAAAACCTGTCAAGAACAAGAAGCAGAAATATTTGTGCGATTAAATGCATTACTTTAACAAAATATTTGGGTTATTAAAATGTAACCATAATTGTACAATAAACTTAAATGCAAAATCTTAATTGTGAATTGTATTGTAAGAAACTGTAAAATACCTGTTGTAACACTTTATGTTGATTTTTAAAAGAAAAAAATATTGTATTACGGCAATGATAGTGATTATCAATTAGGAAATATGCATTTATATATATATATATATATATATTTTTTTTTTTTTTAATTCAAAATACCTGTAATTATATGATTTTTTTTTGCAAAATCTTACTAAATTTAGGAAAAATTTAAATTACATTTTGGGATAAAATATGACCCATACATACTTTCATGAGATTCACCTGAAAAGGTAATGCATTAAAGACTGAGAGGGGCTTACAGTAGAATGACAGTAAGATTCATATTCTGTATGAAGTGCTCATCAGGATCATTCAGAGTGCAAACATAAGAGAAGCCACAAAGGGTCACAGAGATCAGAAACGTACAACATTTACACCAGAAGAGTGTGAGAACCTGGCATAAACATATTTAGCCAGCCGTGGGAACACTGGTGCTCAGTTTAAGGGTGTGAACCACGAACTTTAGAGGAACTCACTTCTCTATATCTCTCTCACCACTACACAGCCTGATGTGCCATGGAGAGGAAGGGCTTTTTTCTGTCTTAACTCAGAGATAGTAGTGAAACTACCAGCCCCACCCATGCCCTTTCTGTGCCTGTTATAGTAATAAACACACCACAAACAACACTAAACAATCCCCTGCAGCACACACAAGAGAGAATTAGTAGTGTAAACACCCGCTGTGAAGGTTACAGGCCGGAAGAGTCCTAATGTAAAAGCAATGAGGTTAGAGGTGACTTACGAGAAAGACTGGAGCTCATGAGAGCATCTCTGATCTCACATATTTATCTGAAGCATACAAATGTGCACACAGACACTTCTAACAACTAACAATAAATTACACAACCACTATAAATACATCCAGCAAATATATTTAGAATTATACATCTATATTAGAATTTATAAGCAATCTTAATTGTGTCACAAAATGTAAAACTATATCACCCAGCTGTTTATAAATGAATTAATGTATTTGGCCCTGTATGAACACAAACAAATTGTAATAATTAACTAATTACGAATTAAACAATTACTAAGTATATTCACTCACACTACATGATATAGCAAATCTATTTACAATTAATATAATTATTTACAATTCATCTATTTTAATTATACAATTAATTATTGTATAATTGCAATTAATAATATAAATACAATATAAATACAATTAATTATTTTTATACATATTTTTTTTAATGATGTGATGATATAATGATCAATCATGACAATTAAGAAATCTATTTTTTAAATATTTTAATTCAATTATTTTTCTTTTATAGTAGGCTATATACATTAACAGTATAATAAATTTGCATGTAAAAATATAACTGCATTATATACATTTTTCATGCTCTTCATGTTGATTTTGAATATGTATAATGACTAATTACTGTATTTAATTACATTGTTAATACATTTTTCAAAATAAATGTCTAAAAACAATCTCTATATTTCATCTAAACAATCACAGAAGTTATATGACGGATACTTTAATTCCTTGTGTTTGGATGAAAGCATGAGATAAATGTATAAATGGTCAGAGAGGTCTGACCCACCCACCACACAACTAGCCACGGTAGAGGCCGGTTAACCTCTACAGCACTGATAACGCCGCAGGAAACACTGATTCAGTGACGACCAAAACATACGCTGACAACACACTTTGATCATGTGATTCCAAATACACTCGTTCTGTTCGTGGATGCCGGTCATCACACACACACAGAGTCATGTTGTGTACACATTTGCACGTGTGAAAACACAAACAGACTTTCTCACGAAAGCAAACCTTGCAAATACACAAACAAAGGCAACCTCTTCTAGGAAAAACACCCTTATTTACTCGGTTTTTACCCAAAAATTACATTTTGTCGTTATTTACTCAACCGAATGTCATTTACAACCTGAATTTGTATGACTACAGTACTTCTTAAAAGTATGGAAACATTCCAATTTCTAAATGTTTTTAACGCACCAAAGCTGCATTCATGCACTCAAAAATACAATAAAATTGTGAAATATAATGATTTTTTTTTTTTAGCGCTGTTTTCTATGTGAATACCTGTTAAAGTGTAATTTATTTCTGTGATCAAAGCTGAATTTTCAGCATCATTACTCCAGAGTCATCAATATTAAAAAACAGTTGTGCTGCTGAATATTGATGTTGAAATCATGATATACCACCATTTAAATGTTTGGAGTGTGCGTGCATGTTTTAAATAATGCTTTTATTATTTTTATTTTTAAGACATAAACAATATAGCTAAAGATATCTTTTTCAAATAAATGCTTTTTCAAATAAAAATGTTTCCACAATCATTTAGCAGCAAAACCTTTTTAAACATGGATGATAATAAGTACTATTATTAATAACTGAGTGCAAATATTAGTCGGGCAGCATATTAGAATGATTTCTGAAGGATCATGTGAAAATTCAGATTTGCTCACAGAAATAAAAATACATTTTAACACATTTAAATAGTCATTTCAAATTGTAATAATATTTCACAATATTACTGCTTTTACTCTGTTTTTGATCAAATAAATGCAGCTTTGGCGACAAGTCACACACGTGTGAAACAACATGAGGATGAGTAAATGCCAGAATCTTCATTTTTGGGTGAACTATGAAGAAATACAGCTGCAGCGTTCTGTTCTTCTTAACTGCAGCAGCTGAATATCTCATGCCAAGTGACTCTTATCTTCCCTGTCACAGCTGTCCTGCGATGAGCTCACAGAGCACTGATGCGCATGATATCGTTAAAATGGGGAAGTGCTTGCCTTTCCATTATCAGACTCACTCTGCATGATCTGTCATTTTATTGAGTTTGTTAGCATGTGGTGAAACGTCTGATGTGGGTTGTGAAATGTGGTACAAGTCTGAAGGTGTTTATAATTAAAATTTCAATGATTACTTATAAGAATGCTCCGCTTTCAATATAAATCAGGCTTTACCACAGAAAATAATACATCAGAACTTGAACAATCAAAGTCTATGGTGCACTGCACTAAACAAAATGATTGGAAAGTATTGCCAAGGTATATAGCAACGAGGAGTTATGTGACATATAAAACACTGGGAAATATTACTGATGGTAATATCACAATATATATTTTATTACATATTTCCTAATAATTATACTAAGAATTATAATTCTGTAATATATTTAAAAAAAAAAAATTATATTATTATATAATTTATATATTATATTATTATATTTTGTAACAAACTATTAAACAACAATTTCAGTAAGTACAATAAAATGCAAAAATTATATGAGAAACTAAAAAAGTTCTTAAGTGCTAAAATGATTTGAAAAATCATTAAAATTATATATTTATTAATACATATATTTTAAACACTAATAAAAATGACATAAGCAAAAACTGAAATTAAATTGCAATTAAATTAAATAAAAAAATGAGAGTCAAAATTAATTGACAAAAAAAAATTAAACTAAAATGAACTAAAATGAAAACTGAGAAATTATAAAATAAAGGTTAATAAAAAATAAATAATAACTACATATATATATACATGTGTGTATGTATGTATGTATGTATATATATATGTATGTATGTATGTATGTATATATATATATATATATATATAGATATATATATATATATATATATATATATATATATATTACTAGTTTATAATTAACGCTAAAATAACTAACAATCCATTTGAATTTGGTAAAGAAAATCCAGACACTCATCCAATGAGTATTCTCAACACAAAAAAGGATGATTTATACAATTATACGGCTCAAATAACAACTTTGCAGGAAACAAAGGAAACACTTTTACAAACATCTTTGCTGGAGGATGAGCCTGAACCTGGTTATGGATAACGTCTTACAAATACAAAGTCTTGCAAAATAAAGATTTCTCCCCAGACATTACAGTTCTTACATTTGGATATAGTCGTCAGCATATAACACAAAAAGCACTTAATGTTATAATAATATTACTATCCCAGATAAACATTTAATTTCACTCTTCTTCACCGCTTAATAAAACCGGCGAGATAAACGTCATAATCCATTTTTATATAATTACAAGACACACACACACACACTCTCATGCTTATCAGATGGATGTGATAATTAAATGAGTAAATCACAAGCACACTTTAAGGTTTCTCACCGTAAGGAGGCGGCGCTGGTCTCTGCGGTCCAGGTTTTTTGGGAGGAGGCAGCGGGTATGTCGGCTTTCGGCTCGGAGCCTCTGAGCTCGAGCTCTGAGAACAACACAAACCACAACACTGCATTTACACTCATCAATAATCACACCTAAAATAACTGCTTACTGTATAGTGCAACATATATACTGTACAACTTTTTAGGGTTACCAAAAGCGTCATATTTGGGAAAACTTAGATCAGGTTTTTTGTGGCTTTTATGAAGGTAAATATACGATTTTTTAATACTTTTTAGACTTTTGAGTAGAGCAAACAATGAACACAATTTGTTTTAGAAGCAAACGCTTTAAAGTTTGAAAATACAACTTCTAGGTTTATCTGATCATGTTGTAAAGCGATGTTCTCCATCATTTTTGTCTTGATCTTCCATGCAAACGTCTTAAGGATAAATGTACTTGACAAGCAATAATCACAGAATAAGAAGTCCAGTTTTATGTGAAACTGATCAAAATGAAGTGAATTTATAATTATAAAAGAACATGTATCTGCTCGCTTATTCTGTTCAGTTTCTCAAAAAACAAGACTTCAAATCTTCATTTTGCATCTTAAGTGTACATGTATGTTGATCTAAGGATGTTTACATATTTGTACTAGAAAACAAGACAAAATCAATTAATATTAGTAATAGTAATATATAAAATCACTAAGGATGATCTTAATTTTTAACACATCATGCAACAATTTTAGTGCTGTGACTTAATATAGTTAAGAGTTTCTGTTCCGATTTGATTTGTGGAAGGTATCTAGACTTTTTAAGTCTTTTAAGTTAATAAAAGTGACTGGAAACTACAACAAATAGAATGGAAACTATGAAACTGAATTATTACTGTATGAACATTACATAAATTGCATGTTTTTTCATGCCAGTTGCATCTATACCAGTTGATTTTACATATATTAAGGTATTTTTGTGTAAAACTTGTTTATAAACTGTTTTAAATCTAATTTGAATCTATTTTATTCTTTGCTCCAATTTTTTTTAATACTTCTATTGTGATCATTTCATGATTTTTATACAATTCTTTTTATGCAAAGCACTTTGAGTGATAATTTTGCGTGAAATGTGTTGCATAAATAATCTTGCTTTCTTGCTAAAATTGTCTTTCAAATCATTTCACATTTCATGCATCACACCTGAGTGAGTTCGGGGTTATTGCATTGTGGGATACGGTAATCAATGCAATGTGCTCTGGTTGTATAACATACATTTTGACAAATGTTGCAGATCATCCAGATATCCATAAATATAAACAGTTTATGCTTACAGTGTGCATAATGCATTTGCAGTATGCCTTTCGTTTAACAAGTTTTGAGTAGTCTCAACTTCAGTTTCCCAGATGCATGTTGATTTTTGCATTGATCTGGCTGAACTTTTGTAGATTCGCCTTTTGAACAAACCTTTGACATTTGAGAGAAATCAGCAAAACCACCTTTCCCTCCAAAAGAGTTGCTACCGAATGGGTCTGACGCTGCAAACGGGTCTGTTTATGAAAGAGAGAAAGCACAAGCAAATGATTAGATGGAAACATGTAGTATGCTCAAATGCTCACTTCTGTCCATTTGCTGAAGAGCGCGGCACAAACACAGGTGCTATTTTAAGAGAACACTTGTATGTGGCCAGTGTTTCTCATTTTCCATGACTTTCAGGTCCTGAAAAGCACACGTTTTGTTTTCCATCTGCAGCTTTCTTTTTTGTTTTTTTCCATCTGTGACGTATGTTTATGAGTAACTAATGACGACCGTTATGAAAGAGTCATACAGTTAAGCCAATTCCTACATTTTTATGCACTCATCTTATGTCTTAATGTAAGTAATAAATTACCAAAAATATATAATTAAATAAATATCACAATGTTATTTTAGTATCACTGAGATATTATAAATTTTATTATTTGAAATCAGTTTTTTTCCCATTTTAACCTTAGCTAAATTTTTAGTAATTTTGTGTTTTTGTAATTAGTGTTATATTTATTTCAGTTAACATTTATTTTAAGTAACAAAATAGATTTTATTTTGCTTTAATTTGATTGTCTATAATACCTCTGGTTCGTCTACAGATGAAATGAATCAAATTCAACCAAAAATAAAACGTACAAAAATAAAAAATAAAATCCTTTTGGCTTTCACATTTACTAAACATGTTTTCTTGTAAATATTGTTTTAACTAACAAAAGCCAGCCTTTTTTTAATCCGTAAATAATCAATTTACACTAATAATCTAATAATAATAAATATTTCAAACCTTTGGGTTCATTAAGATTTTTTAATGGTTTTGAAAGAGTCTCTTCTTCATCAAGGCTGCATTTATTAGATCCATAATACAGTAAAAACAGTAATATTGTTTTAAAAAGTTACAATTACAAATTAAAATAAATGATTTCTATATGAATATCAGTTATGATATAATTTATTTCTGTGATCAAATCTGTATTTTTAGCATCATTACTCCAGTCTTCAGTGTCACATGATCCTTCAGAATATTATCAATGTTGAAGACAGTTGTGCTGCTTCATATTTTCTCTTTCCTACTTTTTTTTTTAAGTTTAAAAGAAGAAAATCTATTTGAAACCGTAACATTATAAATATCTTTACTGTCACTTTTGATCAATTTAATGCATCCTTTATCTGAAATTACAATTACAATTACTTACAAAAGCTAGAGTTCAAAAGGTTCACAACAAGAATGACCCAATGATGAACACAGATGAAGTCATGAAGGAGGAAAGAAGACAAGCTATTGTGAGTCAGTGTGTTTGCTGTGAGAAAGCTGAGCTTGTAAAACGCGTGTGAGTTTCCTTCACACATCTGTCTGTGTGAGACCACTAACAGCTCTGAACACACTGTCTAGTGTTCCCGTAAAAAGAGTTATTTCAGGAGCACGTCAGTGTGCGTGTTTCACATAAATTAACCCCGCTTCCTCCGCCGGGACCCGCAGAAAGAGCTTACCTGTTCAGCATGAGCAGGGCACAAACACAGAGAGAGAAGACAGCTGTGTGGATTCCTGACGCTTTTCCGTTACTCTCAGTCACAAAGCGCTCCCTGTTCTGACAGGACTATTTTCGGAAGGCCTGTTGCTAAACGTGTATGTAAAAGCGCTATTTATAGAATCATGCCACAGGAAATTTTGAGGCTATGCCTCAATTTTTTTTTCAAAAAAAGTATAAAATATATAGCTGTTCTTGTATGTGTATACACACACACATACAGACACATATAAAATATATATATATATGTGTGTGTGTGTGTGTGCGCGTGTGTGTTGCTGGGGTATATTTGTAGCAATAGCCAAAAATACATTGTATAGGTTTTATTAATTATTGTATTGTAAAGGAAATATATGTACAGTGGGTACGGAAAGTATTCAGACCCCCTTCAATTTTTCACTTTTTGTTATATTGCAGATATTTTGCAGATTTATCAAAAAAGAAAAACTGAAATATCACAAGGTCCTAAGTATTCAGACCCTTTGCTCAGTATTTAGTAGAAGCACCCTTTTGATCAAATACAGCCATGAGTATTTTTGGGAACAAGTTTTTTTGCAACAAGTTTGCCATTCCTCCTTGCAGATCCTCTTTAGTTCTGTCAGGTTGGATGGTAAACGTTGGTGGACAGCCATTTTTAGGTC
>JAUCMR010000156.1:622239-633918 GCA_032357425.1 Enteromius argenteus | reverse complement strand
CCGACTACCGACAACTTTGACCGGTTAACGTTGATACGGTCAACCACCGGTCAAACGGTCATCGGTTAACATCCCTAATGTGGATGGAATAGTAGAATACTGTATAAATATAAAATATAAAAATATATATAAAAATACTTGAAAAGTGTATATTTTACACTTTATTATTACGGTTGCACTTTATCATAAACATTATTACTGTGTCCAACAACCAAAGAGAGGATTTATGTGCTATTGAATACTTGTAGGCCTCGGTTAAAAGCTGCTTCATGACACTGTGTGATTAGAATTATTCCACAGTCTTCATTAACGTCACTACTGAAGAGTTACTTCAGTGTTTGTGCAAAAGCTGGTTCTCTATCTTTGATCTACTCTCTGAATCCTGCATCACTCTGGTACTAAGAAGACCAACTAGCTTCCTCTAACAGACCAAGAGACGAATAGATAAGGAGATGATGAACAACAACAAACAAAGAGACGTGGCGCAACATCACTTACTATATTTTATATCTTGAGGTACCAAATGATTACATGCTAGTGGTCAAAAGTTTAATATTCTTAATGTTTTTGAAAGTCTCTTCTGCTCACCAAGGCTTTTTTTATTCGACTGTGGAATATTCCTACAGTTTTTGAATTTTTAATTCCTGTGATCAAAGCTGAATTTTCAGCATCGTTACAGTCTTCAATGTCACATGATCCTTCAGAAATCATTCTAATTTGCTTGTGCTTCTAATGCAGCTTTGATGACAGAAATAAATGACATCTTACCATACATTCACACAGAAAACAGCTATTTGAAACTGTAATAATATTTCACAATCTTGCTGTATTTTTTTTACTGACAGAATGCAGGCCGTACCTGAGTCTTTAGGTTTGGGGCTCATGGATGTCTGGCTGATTCTTCTGCTGAAGGGACTGGCCTGTGAAAGAGAGAAACCAAATCGCATCATGGGAATGACAGAGCACTAACCGTACATTTACGTTTTTCACCACATTACCCAAAATATCAGCTCACATGCAAGCTCTCCAGAAGAAGAATGTACTTTTTTTTTTTTTTCTTTTTTTTTTAACAGTTATCTGAAAATGTACATCGTTTTTTTTTTTTTTTATCCAGAGACTAACAGATTTCAACATATTCAATAATAAAACATAAAAATCACATTTTTGAAACTACAATAACTAAAAAAAACAATATAGCAACATAATCATTTCCATCCATTTTAATATGTATTGTGTGAGAACGGCTGAGTGGGAATGACAGGAGCATTAAAATGCGCTGGCATTTCATAACCTGAAGTAAAATTGGATCCCGCTCTGATTTTCCACTGATGGAACTCATTTAAAAGCAATCATTTGTCCTGGTAGATTTGTATAAACGTGCAAAAAACATGTTCTTTCTGGTACAACATGGCCTTTTATTTTACCTTGAACTGACTCGAGGAACTTTCACCAAAGGGATCAGAGTTAGCGAACGGGTCTTTGAATGGGTCGTTCTGCTGGAACGGATCTCCTCCAAACGGATCAGCTGGAGAGCAATGATTCACACGCAAAGGTCAAAAACACTCTTTAATCATTCGCAAAAAACACTTCATCTGTGCTTTTTTAAGAAAAAAGCTGAATTGCTAAATATCACCTCTGATATAAATATAAATAATACAAATATAAATAGTTTATAAAATAAAATATAACTTCTCTCAAACATGTCATGTCTTATTCTTATCTCACAGTTCCAAGAATACATTCTCTTAAATTCAGATATTTTTGTCTGAATTCTTTTTTATATCACACAATTTAGTTTTTATTTGCACCAGTAAAATAAATATAAAGGGTATTTGCAACATTTCCTCTCAATTCTGTTTTGTTTTTGCAATTGCGAGTTTATATATCGCAATTCTGACTTCATATCACACAATCTTGACTTTTTACCCCAAAAAAATAATAAAGTTAAATAATAAAATTAATAACATTAAATAATTAAATAAAATAATAGTTTTAATAATTAAATCACATTTTTGTAATCAGAAAGTATGCATAATTAAATACAATCATAAAAATTACATAATTAAACAACAGTTTATTAAAAAGATTAAGAATTTAACAAATTAGCTAAATAATCATTTTCACCCATTTCAATATGTGTCGTGTGAGAATGACTGAATTAGGGGTCTATGAAATATGTTTTATTTTTATCAAATTGTTTTAATTTTTCTGGGTTCGATTTTTAATGTTTAATTTGATTTTAAGAATCAAAAAGCATGCTTAATTAATTTAATCATTTTGTAATTTTGACTGTCTTTCTGATAATTGTGAGATAATAACTCTGTATTGTGCATCTAGGTCTTTCCATCCAGCATTTTTTATGCAATATCCCATAATTTGCATGACAACAGAAGGACGGAGACAGCTACTGAGTGTGAGCTGAATGTGTCTGATGTATGAAGGCAGACGCAAGCCCACCTTTATTGAAGGGGTCACTCTTGAAAGGGTCTTCGCTCTGGAAGGGGTCTGCATTCAGGCCTTGAGAGGCGCTACTGTTAAACATGGCCATCCTGGACTTAACCAGTGAGTCCTCCTGAAACACACACAGCATTCAGCTCCTGTTTGCTCTGCTCCTCTGACCGCGGGGAAAATATTATCATTGTAATGTGTATGAAGAGGGCATCGTTGAGCTCTACAAGCCGTCTTCATTTCCTGCACTGGGTCTTCTGACGTCAGACGTCACAGAAAGAGTGAGCCGCTTGACAGTGAGCCAGTGTGTGGCGTAATTACATTAACAATAACAAGACTAAAGGCACTCTGACGGACGTGTGTGTATGTGTGGTTTCTCTTTAACCCTTCGATGGAAGGTCACGCTGAAGTTAATTTAAATGAGAACAAACACGTGGACTGAAACATAATAAGACCAAACATTCAAACCATATTTCCTTCATAATTTAAGAATTATTCAAAGTTCAAAGAGGAGTTTTACTGTAAAGTTGATTTCTAAAGTTAAAATATCTACCCCTTGTTTGTACTAAGGCACTTAGTAAATTACTTGTCAATTAGTAGAAACAAACAGATAACACATTTACAGTAAATACACAGATAACCAGAGTTTCCAAAACTTTTTGACTATGACTTTTCCATCATTCATTAATACTGGATAAGGTAATAACTAAATAAAATCTTTCTCAGAGATTTTTAGCCAGTCAAACATTTATAGTTTCCATTATCACATTTTCATTTTTTATTTATTTAGTTATTTTGTTTGGAGGACTGGAAATCATAATGTAAAAAAGACTGTATAACGAGAAAGTGTTTGACAAATGTTTCTTTATAATTCAGTCATTAGTTCACGTTGTTTAATCATTTTGTCCAAAATTGCATAAAATCTTATTCAATTTTATTATTATTTATTAATTGCAAAAAAAATCTATTAAAAATGAAAAGTGTTCAGTAACTGGAGCTGAAATGAAATAAAATATACCCCCCCCCCCCCCCCCAAATATTTAAATGTTTAAGTTAAAACACTAAAATTAATAAAACTGAAATAAAAATAAAATTAAATAATTAAAAATTAAAACAAACTAAAACTAAAATAAAAAGTAAAATACAAAAATTAAAGCTAATTAAAAATATTAAAATAAATGCTATGTAAAAATAATGATAACATAACACTGTTAAAACATTAATAAAACAAGCACTAAACAAGTATTACTAAATGTGTTAAAATGTAACACACCTAATGTTATCAAACTTAAAAAAACAAAAAATTATTTAAAGCATTTAATCATTTTAAATTCACAACAAAAAGCTTTGACATCACAATTTCAAAGATTTTTGCCTTTTGTTGTTTTTCCCCTGTATATTTAGTCAAGATTTCATCAGTATTAATTAATTTAGTTTAAAATGGCATATCATTTTATTATTTAAAACTAAAGCTAATTTTCATTATCTAAAATAAAATTAAATATAAATATTAAAAAAACTTAACTTTTTTAGTTCAATGCAGCTTGGGTACTTTCCCAATAAGAATGAGTAACAAATTTCTATTTGGACACTTTAAATTAGCTGTAGGCCCTGGCCGACATTAACCAAAGTTACCCAGCAATACTGCTCAAAATTTTCCTTTAAGTTCAACATGCACATACACCTGTGTCTCTCAAAATCAGGTTTAAGTCAGCCTACAGGAGCACGTGTGTGAAGGGTGCTGTTATTCCTGACCTTGATGTCTGCGGTGGAGCTCTCCTCAGAGATGAGCTGGTCCAGCTGGGTCAGGCTGATCGTGCTGTCGTTCAGAGCTTTACTGTAGCGCTCGATGGTCTTATTGAGCTCCCGCTGAACTTCCTGTATCTCGCTGAGCTCACTGCGCGTCTGAAGGAACACATTTACAGCACCACACAGTCACTAAACACCACTTTACTAGTGGGGTTTTTTTCCTAATAAAAGTATTCTGATAATATCAAAAAATAAATAAATAAATTCTTAATAATCAGCATTCTCAATAAAAAAAAATATATATTTATAATTATAAAAAAAAAAAGATTCAGGATGTAAAAGTCATTAAAATCTTTTTAAAAATATTTCCAGGAATTTTGTCATTTGGTATTTAAATATTAATGCATAAGTACTACTCAATTAAAATTCATTATTTCAATTAAATATGCAGTGTATTTATATTTATTTATAATTTTTTTAGCAAGATTAAAATTCTAAACACTTAATGGCAAAAACAAAGATTAACAAATTTAAAAATATATATATTTGAAATTTCAGATTAATAATATTATAATACATTATAAAATATGCAGTTTTCGTATCGAGACATACATTTTTTCTATTATGTATTTTAATATTTTAACAAATGTTTTTTAAATTTGTTTTTAAATAGGTCTATATGTCATTTATTCAGTACAAGTTTTAGTTATTTTAGCACATTAAGTTAAACTAAATAAAACATGAGAAATATTGCCTTGTCTTAACAGACAGACAGACAGATAAATAATGATGGTTCTTTGATGTGTAAATGTTGAATGGCCTGAAGGGCCCCGAGGACAAACAGTGTGTGTGGGGTACATGTTGGAGCGTGTGACCTGGTCCATCTCGTCCTGTGATGTCTTCAGCAGTTTGAGGATGCTGTCCAGCTTGGCTTTCCCCGCACACAGACTCTCCTCCAAACGCTGCTCCTCTTGTTCCAAACAGTACAGGTCCGTCTTCGTTCTGCTCATCTCCTTCTCCTGCATCTGTACGTCTGACTCCTGAGACAGGATCTGCGTCTGCAGCGATGTGATCTACACACACATACACACAACATCAAACACTGTGAATAATTCAGTCCCAAGAATCAACATGCTTGGTTTTGACACATGATTTTCAGCATAAAGTCATTCAAACCATATTTCCTTCACAGTTTAAGTATTATTCAAACACAACTTGCACTGGAGATCCAAACTGTTATCTAATAGTTACAGATTATCAGTATTTACCCTTTGTTTTTACTAACGCAGCTAATAAATGACTTCAAACGCATCTGTAAAAACAAGCGGGAAACATGTGTACAGTAAACACACTGATAGCCAGGGTTTCCAAACTCACTAGAACACCTTTTCCGAATGAAAAATCGCTTTCCAGAGTACATTTACAAAGATAGATTTTAAGCCAGTTACGTTTTTATATTTTCCATGATTACACTTCCATGTGTTTTTCAAAGCCTAGAAATTGTTCAAGGTTTTCAACACCTGGAGGCCTGTGTGATGGAAACAGTGTTACTTTAGGCATGTTTGTGTTTTGATGAATTTAGTTATATTTTGAAACATTTTCAATTGAAAATAAATTCATTTCAGCAGGAGGTAAAACAAAACTAAACCCTTTAGATGAAATTTTGACTTGGCAACTAACTGAAATGAAGTTGTAATTCATTATTAAAACTGAAATAAAACTAAATCAAAACTAAACAGAAATTTACAAAAAAAGAGCAGAAAAGCTTAAATAGATTATTATATCATAATTGAAAAACTGAGAAATATTGCCTTGCCAATTAAGTGAATTAAAAGAAGCTTAAGTTGAAGTACTAAAATTACTAAAACTAAATATATTAAAGTAAATAAATAAAAATGGCTTAAGCAGATAAAATTACTAAAACAAAATCGAAACTAAAAGTGTGACAATAAATGCTAACTCAAAATATAAATAAATATTACGATAACCTATAGACTGAAAATAAAACACTGGTGAATGGAAATTTATTAAATTACAAAAATTCATACAATTTTGAATAGACATTTAAAAGTGCTAAATAAAATAAAATAAAAAAACATTTATTCATTAATTTAAACAGCTTAAATCCTTTCTGTCATCTGAGCTCAAATCGAGTGCGTCTGTCTCACTTTAACGTTCTCCTCCTGCCACTTGTTCTTGGTTTCGTCCAGAGTGCTCTCCAGCTTGGCTCTCTGCTGCTCCATCTCACTGAGTCGCTCCTGAGCGTCCCGTTTCTGGTGCTCCAAATCCTGAAGGCCCACGTTTTCACGCTCCATGTCTCTCTGCACCTCCTGCAAACCATCAGCATTTCAGTGAAAAAAATTCAGACTTTTTAAAACACCTTTACAGTGTCTCGAGCATCCTTTTTACTTTAAATGTGTGGAAAAGAGCATTTCATGTTGTGCATTTTGTGCGTCATCCTCTCTTTCTTCTAACATAATAAACTGAAATCAGTGTTTCATTTCCATGTATTTGTTTGGCTCTGTAACAAGTGGGACAAAGCCTCACCTGCACTTCACTATTCCTTTGTCGCAGGGCTTCCTCTTTCTGCCTGATTTCTGCCTCCAATATGCGTTTCTCACTATGCACAAAAAAATCAGAAAAAACATTCAAAATGAGCAAAAAGAGCAAAATAAGCAGACAGAGAGCTGGCAGATGTATGGTTATGTGTAGCGTATAATTCTCCATGCATGAACTCTCTGACCTCTGCAGCTGGGATATTTCCTGGTTGATGTCATCGAGATCTTTGATTCCCGTCAGCTCAACCAACCCAACAGAACTGCTGCTGTCCTGGAAAAATCATGTTATGTAAGAGACAGTCATCTACAGTGTGTGTATAATTATGCAGTACACAGAGACGAGCACTAGGTGGCGTGAACATCGCCTGAACATCCAGACACAGCAACATAAACAAGCATTCTTACATTCTTATTGCAAATCATCTTGAAATATTTATTCAACAAAATAAAACTGAATAAAAATAAAGCAAATAAACACTTGATACACATTTTTTATTTTCAATTTCACAGATGCAGAGCTGTAATTTTTTTTGCAGAAACTGTACACGCAGAAATAATTTTGAGCACTATTATTTCAGTATTTTTTGTATTTTATACTAGTTTTTTTATTATTATTCTGATTTGGATCATTTTAAATGTAGCTAAATGTTTAGTCATTTTGTTGTGTTTTTGTCTTTTTTTATTTTTGGTTTTAGGTTTCCTTATATTTCCAGTTAATAATTTTGGTGCTTGAATTAGAACAGTTTTCCATTTAATATCTACTTTCTCATTGCCTGAACATAAAGACACAAACTTCAGGCATCATGAAATCAAGACTACTGGCATTCTTACATTATAATTGCAAATAATTTTTGAAGAAAATAAACATTTGCTTTCTTTTCCTCATCCTGAAATATGGACATGCTGGCTGCATGAGTAAGTTTCAAGAGAATTATTGTCAAACATAACACGCCAGAAACACACTAATCACAGCAATAACCAATATCCAATGCTAGACTCCTTTCTATTTGCTTATTTAAATACAAATAGAGACTACTTTCTGTACACTGCTAGGCAGCGTATTTTAAATTCTGTTTTAAAATTAGATTGCCACTCTTCACATTTATTTAGAAACTATTTTATTTTCTCAGTGGTTCAAGCAGGATCCCGACAGCAGCTTCAGCTTTCAGTAATACATCACAGATGTGTCAAACTCACTTACCCTGCTCAGACTGGTCAGCGGGGTCAGCTCAGATGTGACTGATGCTGTGAATCCAGAGACAATCTGGAGAAGAAAAACAGGAGAAACATCAGACATGTTTGTGTGTTTAATTCAGATGCATATGACTTCAGTAACACTTTTTACACAGTGTCCTGCCTTTGTTACACATTACAAGTATTAATTATAGTAATACCAGTAAATTAAGCATATCTATACTACAGGGCCTTTGAATGCTTGAATCTGATTGGCTGATAAATGTTCTAAGGTGTGTAATTATTTTCAGGGAAAAGCATGGAGAATGTAGTTCCAGAAAGCTCTTTACAACATCACATGTCCATATTACTTCATCATATGCATTATTTTTCTAATAATTCAAGGGCTCGGAGTCGATTATTCCTTACAACTGACCCTAAACCAAACTCTAATCCTAATCATATACAGTAAGTACATGCCCCACTTTATACTAGGATGTACTTACATTTAAATTAATCATTTTATACAATGCACTTATTGTGTACATACATGTTTTTTGAATCCATTCAGCTGATCTCTGGGTCTGGTGGAAGCACTTTTGGCACAGCATAGCATATAATTGAATCTGATTAGACCATTAGCATCACGCTCAAAAATGACCAAAGAGTTTCAATATTTTTCCTTTTTAAAAACCTATTTTCAGGTGCTGTGTAATATCCTTGCGCCTGCTATAGCCATGGTACGGCAGCAAGGTTCCCTGATTATTACAGCAGAATGAGAGTATAGCTCCTAGCCATATCGGCCTAGAAAATCACAACTTTTCATTTTCCACTGGTCTTAGTACGCGATGTAACAACAGAAGAGTTAGGAGAAAAATATTAGGAACTCTCTGGTCATTTTTGAGCAAGATGCTAATGCTCTAATCAGATTCAATCATCTATGCTAAGCTATGGCTGAAAGTGCTGCAGCCAGACCCGAAGATTGGGTGAATGGTAAATATGTAACTCCAGGGGAGTTTCAAAAGTAGTGGTGTGTTCCTCTAAGGCTAAAGTTATCTTGCTTTTGATGGTGACAAGTCATGCATGTATGAGTTTTGTCCTCTCACCGGAGTGCTGCCGGCTCCTCTCTCTGATGGCGGTATCATCTCAGGGGTCAGGCTCTGAGGAGGATCCACTCCTTTCACCTTCTCCTGAATCAGGTGCATCGCCAGACAGAACTGCTCTTTGGTGAGTTTCCCCGTACGCTGAGTGTCTGCCAGCGACCTGCAGGCCAAAGTACGAAAGGAGGACAATGTGTGACATATCAAATTCTATTGCACTTATTGCAAACACAAAAGTCATTTTTAAAAGGCTGTGGGTGATTAAGAATGAGATTTGACAGTTTTACCCAAATTTGATGAAAGGTCTCACCATATGTGTGCCAGCACGCTCTGAGGCAGCCGAGAGTTCATGAAGATATCCTTCACTTCACCTCCTCCAACCATTCCATCAAAATCAGAGTCTGCCAGCTCAAAGATCTCCTCGTACTGCTCTCTGTCTTCTGCTGGCACCACCCAGTGATCAGAGGATGCCTGCTAAGAAAAATACAGGGGACGTTTGGAATAGCACAGGCCCATATAATATTTGCAATGTGTATACGTGCATTGTGTGAATTTTCTATATGCTTCAGCCAAATTTGCAGTTTACAACCAGAGAACATGTCTGAGATACTATATCACATAATGCAGTGTCTTTAGGGTGTGTTTAGGTCATGCTGGAAAGATCATATTTATGCACATGAATGCAAGCCAATGAGTTGGGGGCAGGTCAGTGAGAAAACAAGTTAAGATGCAATGAATGCACCAACTGTGTTAATGGTAATCTTGTTATAAATAATGAAACTGTTTGGGTTTTTTTTTTTTTTTTTTTACAATTAAGTCTAACTAAATCTATGTTGCATGTACAAAATAGCATATTGTACAATTTCAATAGAATATGTAACAATTCAATTTACAGCACATTCATAAATTGAATAAAAACATTAAAATAACAGATGCACATTATGTATTCATTTATAGATGTAGAGTTTAAAAACGTAATGCAGAAATCAATTGTGCAGTGTATTTTTAGTTTTATTTATATACTATTTTTTTATTCACATTTTAAATTAGATTTTATAAAATTAGATACTTTTAGATTTAATTTTTGTTTTATTTACATTTTTAGTATTTTTGTGATTTTTATTTGTATTTGTATTATTATTTATTGTTGTTTTTTATTAATTACTATATATATATATATATATATATATATATATAAAATTCATTTTTATTTTAGTTTCAGTTCAGTTTTTGTTTATTTTATTTCCAGTTATCCAAGCAATTTTGGTGCTTTAAGTTAAACTAAACTAAAACTAGAAAAGTTTTTGATCTAATACTCATATTTTATTTTAGCTTTATTTATTGATCATTTTCTCTGATACTGAGCATTATGATTCCTCTGGTTGCTTTTTATGTGTGTATGCAGTACACTAATATTTCTTTCAGAACGCATGCAAACTTTTTCACAAAACTGTCACAGCCCATAAACCTCAAATAGTTCTCTTTTGCTATCTGGCTGCCTGTGAAGTTTACAATGAAAGTCATCTGAATGAGAATATCTTGGGTTTTGTACAGGTTTAGTCATTGAGTAACTATTAATGTTACTTTAGATGTTTATGGTTTCAAAACAGTGTAGAAAATTGTGCACAAACAAACTTTCCCTTTTAAAATCTGTGTATTATTTTGTAGTCAGAGCTCCAGGAGCTGATGAGAATGTGGCTGGACCGGTATTATGAGGGTTAGATCGAGATGGACAGGTTTACATGCAGCACGACGGCTCTGGTGTTCACCTGTGTGTGTATTTGAGGCTGCGGTGGTGTCGGGGTGGAGCGCTTGAACGAGCTCGATGGAGACAAATTGGTGCTGCTACCCAGAGGACTCTTGGAGAGCGCCGCTGTGGGCCGCAGGTTCTCCTTCAGGAGGAACGGACTAGAGGGAAGAACAGGAACGGATCCCGGGAGAGCGCCTGCGATCTTCTTTCGCTTGGATGGAGGAATGAGAGAGGTGGGGAGGGAGGACGGCACAGGCTCCTTCTCTCTGGCTGCATAAACCAGGTGCATCGCCTGCAAACAGCAAATGATGTGACTGTCTTTCCTACAGTTGAAAAACAGTGCATTTATCTGTCTGATTTAGCAACAGGCCTGTTTCCTGCTGCTACCGATAACATCCACACATACTTATTCTTTCATCTATTTTGAGATATATATTAGACATTGGACAGTGTGAAAAATCCTGAAAATTAAAAGTAAAAGCTCTAATCAACAAGAGTAATAATTGCACCTGAAGCACAAACACTGTTAGATGAGACATACTGAACTTCAATCCTTAGTGTTATAGGTTTGATCACATCACTATTAATAAACAACATGGTATTTAGTTTGATGCATCCATTGACTCACCACTGAAAACTCTTCTTTATCCAAGTGTCCATCTTTGTCAATGTCACTGAGATCCCAAATCTACAATGATAGAGAAGTAAAAAAAAAAAAAAGTATGTAATCAAGATTTATATATATTCTACTGACTATAATACTATAATATGTATATATACATATATATATATATATTAGGGCTGTCAAAAATAACACGTTAACAACGTTAATTATTTTTTGTCGTTAATTACGTTAATTTTTTTAACGCATTTCACGCATGCGCAGTGTGACTAATTATTT
>JAUCMR010000156.1:593612-621812 GCA_032357425.1 Enteromius argenteus | reverse complement strand
CATGATTAATCCACTGAAAATCCTGATTAATTTGATTAAAAATTTTAATCATTTGACAGCCCTAATATATATATATACATACACTGTATATGTTTCAATTGTCCAAATCAGTGCAAGCGTACTGTAAAGTAAAACAAAAATTCACCTTTCCAAGCACATCCAGAGGCAGGTTTGAGTTCATTAGGACTGGTTTCACTTTATCACCTGACAGCAGCCCACCAATCGGAGACAGACTCTCAAATATCCCATCATATTTGGCTTTATCCTCCGTCTGTTGAAAATAAACACACTGGTCAAGAGTGGTGGCCAAATCTAAGACTATTTAAGTAAGTTTATTATCACCAATCTGATTTTATACCAGTGATTCAGTACCTTTAATGTCCAGCTGGAATCAGCAGCAGAGGTCATGATGTTCAGGGATGGGCTTTCGGCGTCTCTCTGAAAAACACACGGCATCCAGGGAATTTACATATGTTTGATCTAACAGATGCTTTTGACCCAAACAACTTACAAATCAGCATGCAAACACAAGTAATTAACTGTCAACATCAGCGAGCGTACTCAACACGATGACAGTAAAAGATTTCAAGCATTTGACCTTACGAAAGTAATTTACAAAGCGAAGGTTCACCACATCTTTATTTATAGACATGCTATACAGATTAACACATGTGGGTCATTGAATTTTCAGCTCAGGTATCTAAAGCGAAAACACTCACAAATTTAGGAATGGGTGCAGAGATGTTCTGGCTTAGACTGTTTAGACTGACATCACTTCCTCCTTGAGCAGAAGCCACCAACCTCAGAGCAGTGAAGAAACCCTTATTAGAGATAGCAAACCAGGGTTAAACCAGTGTTACTACAAGTTAACAGAAGTAGAACAAAAAACACCAACAAAATTATTACAACTTAAATTAAAAAACTAAAATATGAAAAAAAAAAAATATATATATATATAGAAAAAACTCAATTACACTAAAATAACAACATTAAAAAAACAAAAAGCACTGCATGATCGAGATTTAAATAAAAACATGAGAAAAAATATTATTATTAAAGATATTGCTTTAATAAATGTTATTATTATTACTACTTTGAGAATTACACAATATTTTTATCATTATTTCATGTACGATCAAAGTTTCATTTTGGCGTGTTGTATCTTTTTTTAGATATAGAGATATTCATAAATGCATAACATTTAATTTTCCATCAAACACAATGGTGGAACTGTACAAACAGGATTTAGGTAAAAAAAATATATTTACCTTTTTATCCAAGTAACCTTTTCTCTCTTGGTCTGACAGATCCCAGATCTGTAAAGAGAGGGGAAAAAACTGTAATCTTCCACCAGGGCTGCATCTCAAGGCTTTCAGATGTTCAGTGATGTGGTTACTTTCTCTCACCTGACCCAAAGTGCTGTCCGAAAGCCCGGATTTCTTCAAGAACTGAGCGGCTTCTGCTGCGCCCACTTTCCCAGTGTTTCCCGGGTCCACCTGAAACAAACACGAGAGGCCAACAGGGTCACTTATACAGACAGGAACCATAGATGAACAGCGCATCCTCAGTAAGCCAATATATTCATATTATATTTCATTGGGAGCACATAATATCAGGGCGCTGACATTTCTATACAGGTTCACCCCATAAGTAAAGTTCAATGAATTTACCTGTCGGTAGAAGCTCTCATATGTAGGGTTTCCACTTGATAACTGCACAAACAGGAATAAAAATTAATAAAAGGACAGTGAAAATATAAACATATTTGGTAAAACTTTACAATAAGGTTCATAAATGAGTAAAGACACAATATGTACGACTTTTGTAATAAAATATCCAGAAAACACTTGCACAGTGTTATATATTTCATGCAGTTGTGTGTTTACATTATCTCAAGAATTCTGTAGGATTTGTAAATTCGAAGAAATTTCAGATTAAAATAATGAACCGTCCCTGTTCCTTGTCGCCTATCAATGACGCTATGAAAACACGCGTGGACAAATGAGGAAGTGGTAGTTATTTACTGTGCATTTCCATATCATGGATCATGATTACTCTCTCCACAATCCCAAAAAACGTAGATGCACACAAACCGAGGCATGAAGATATTGGAACAGTCAACGAAATAAAGCGAGAACAAATTTGGGCGTGGCGTTTCCGAAATGGAGAGAGCTTCGTGAAAACCTCGGACTGGACAGAGACTCTCGTGTGTTTTAATAGACGAGTAAGCAAATATATATTATTCATTGTGTCAGTAATACTCATGTGCAGGTGGTCAGGTGATTAAACAGATATAAATGAGCTTTTCATCCGTGAACATGATTTGTGAAAACGACATCTCCCAGTGTTCAACGCTCCGTCACTGCGTCATCGAACTTCGCCTCTGTGACTGTTTTTGAAAATGCGACCTATAGTGGCGAAAACTTACATATTGTGCCTTTAACAAACAAAGAAAAATATTTGTCTTAGTCAATTTCTACATTTACTAATACACTATTAAAGTTGAAAGTTGTATTTAACAATATTTAATGGCTCCTAGCTAACAATGAACATCTTTATCTTAATAACTATTAGGAAATGATTAAGCCTATATGCTTACTGCATACTAAATGTATTATTATTAGTTTATGGATTAACTTAAGTTAATAAATAGGACCTTACTGTAAAAATAGATACCAATGTAATGCGATACAAATATCAAATACATATTTTGAAGTTTTTTTTTTTTTTTTTTAATAATTCATATTGATTTTGTTTTCGATTTTTACTTTCGCAGTGATAAATACCACCATGACGTATAAAGTATGCGTGATTATTGTTTTAAAATATGACAGTAATGGGAAGGGCAGGGGCTGCTGTGGGCATCGATGACGTCACAAGACGAAAAAACAGGTTTCTCTCGATAAAGACAATGTATACAGACGGACTGCTAACATAACACATCGTACACAATCATAATAATACTCCTGAACAAGATTCTGAGCAATTCACGGACAGGAAGCATATAAAAAACACATCCGTTTCGTGATGGTGCTGCACAAACAGCTGTCACCGCATAAAGAGAGCCAAAAAGTTGCAAAAAAAGCGAAATCAGTCCGTGATCAATTACCGGACATTATTAAAATACATAACGAGGCAAAACTGAAAAAGAAATATTCGCTAACTGCCCCTGTTTCACAGGAGAGCCCAACTTCCGTGCTTTTACGCATAAACGAGACATAACAGCATTTTATAAAACCACAGACCAACATCTATATAATTCTTCTGAAAACATATATTCGATAGTTTAGTTGTAATTAAACTTTTAAAGTCATTACCTGACTGAGTGGCGTGAGCGCCGCCATATTTCCTGATTCACGAACACGCGCACAGACAGGACTACGTCTCGTGAACGCGCACAGTCAATGTCAAACGTGAAATAAACAACGAGTTAGTAATTCATTAAAGATCGTATCTTTGGTATGACAGTGGTGATTTGTTTCACTAAATTCGCTTTATTTGCGTTGTTTTAACTCACTTACGTATTCTTATGTCTAATAGGCCTCCTAAATGAAGTTTCTCTGAAACGATTGTGGACAAATATGTCCATGTGGACACCGTTCATAATTATCGATATGATTAATCTAAAATGCTAAACATAATACAGGACAGAAAACATCTAGAAAATAATTCGTTAAAGTCATATGTGTAAAATAATGTTATGGGAGAGTGTGTGTAGGTCTATGTTTACTGTAGTAAAATAAAGAAAAGAAAAAAAAAATTAGTATATGTATCTGAAGCTCCTCTTGTTCCTTAAGAGAAGTAGTCTTAAGAAATACTTAAGATATAGTCAATATTGTGCTGTAAAATGTCTCCATCTTGTGTACTAGATTTGTAAATGTGACGTATAAAAACATATGTGCTGAAAATAATGCATGCAGCTCCCAGAATCAACCTAAACATGTCTTAGTATTATAACTGCTTATTTGAGCACTTTTGTGCATAAAAAAAATGACGTGGAATATTTACACAAATCATAGTCACACAGCTATCCACCACCTGCATTGCTCTAAATCTTCTCACAGCTTTGATATTACAAAACGTGCAGTTTCAGAGTTTCAGGTGCAATTCATTTTTGTGGACCAGCTTTCATGTTGCATGTACAGACACATTTACTAAACCCCACAAGAATGATTATTACTCAACATATTTACTACATCGACAGAAAAATATGATTCAGACACATTCTAAAGAAATTATGAATTCATAAAAATATATGGGAAATGTGTAACGTGTAAACATGGACTAACGTTCAGAGATCTTCATCTATAACCAACTTCGATTATATCAGTATAAATACATAATAAAAGAACATTCTGAGTGCTCAAACTCACAAAATATCACACCTGCATGTACAATAAAGTTATTTATTAAAACTTTGGCATTAATTACAACTCTCAACATGTAAAAAGGTGGTTTTATGTCACTAAACAGGATTTTCAGTACCAATCCAATTTAAACATTTGGGACTTAGTTCACAGTGTGTAGACAGCTAGTTTATTTTAACGAGGCCTTCAAATCTTTGCAAATATTACCACATCCCTTATTGTAGCAATTTATTTTCAAGTAACAAAAGATATTATATATATTAAAAAAACATCAGCTACTAAATGAACAGCACAAATGTTACTTCCACTGATAATCTGAAAGATGAAACAAACTCAAACTGCAAGACTTTGTAATAAATAGAGCTGGAAAGAAAGAATTGTACTGAATATCTTTGTTTAGGAGATTGAGAATAACCAGAACAAAACTAAATCATCAGCGCCAAAGGAACATTATGCAATTGTACATTTCTTTTGCACTACAGCACAAACATTCATGGCTCCTCGTTGATGAAATAAAAGCAGAATAAATGTGTGTAAATCACAGCAACAACTCACGCTAAAAGTGATTTTGTTCTGCTCGTGTTTCAGAAACGAGGACTTTAGTTTGAAACCCAGCCTGTGATCTGATTAATCTCTCGTTAATAACAATAGGGCAAAAATCATCATCATCTAGTATTCCATTTCATTGCACTCTGTGCTTATAACATTGAGAAACACCTACACAAACTATGAACTGTGTAACATCCCATTCCATACTATTTATGGAAGTCCGTTTCCACTATGAAAAAAATAAAAATGCAATTGTGACTTTGAAATAAAACATTAGAACTGCGAGAAATAAATTCTGAGGCTTTTTGTTTATGCTACAGAATTTAAAAAAAAATTAAAATGTAAATGAGCTTCTTGCAATTCTGAGTTGTTGTTTTTTAAGAATTATGTTTATATATATGTTGAAGTTTATATCTGACAATTTTTACTTTGTCTTAAAATTATGAATAAATTTCACGATTTAGATTTTTTTTCCCCCTCAGTTTGAGTTTATATCTTGCAGTCTTGACTTTTTTCTCATAATCGCGAGACAAAAAGTCCAAATTGTGAGATATAAACTCAGAACTGCGAGAAAAATTCTGAATTGTGAGATAAATTCTCTTTTTATTTTTGTATTCAGTGGTGAAAACAGACTTTCATAACTATAATTCAAGTAAACTTCATGAATTTCATCTAGTTGCTTCAAGCTAACTGAACATAACTGACACCAACAGCATGAACTAATATGGGCATTGATTTTGCAAACAAGAAAGGCACAATAAACTGATCATAGATCACCGTTGAAAGATATCAAACATTTCAGACCCTGGTACTGTACAGAAAACTCTTCAATAACAATAAACTGGCTCGTTAAAGGTCAATGGTCGCAAATTAAATGTATGGGTGGAGAACTTCCATTCGCCCGCTTGCCCCTGTATGACATCATCGCCGTCTCAAAGGGCGTCGCGTTTAGAATGAATGCACTGCAGTCGTTTCCCTGGCAGCCACGGAATGTGGACGGTCATCTACTTCCTGTGTTACAGTTCGTCTTTAGGAAGCGCATCATCGTCGTCGTCCTCCTCTGAAGGCTCTTCTGTCTCATCTTCCTCTTCCTCCTCTCCTTCCTCCTCCTCCTCATTATCACCAGCTTCTGTGCTCTGCTCCTTGTTCTTCTCCTCATCCTCTTTGCGTTTCTTCTCATCCTGTTCCTCCTTCATTTTCTTCTCGGGACCCTGTGACAACAGAGACAGTTTAAAATGTTATATGTTTATTGCTGATTGAATTATTTAGTGCTAAAATCAAACTCTTTCAGTGTAATTTTGTGTACCTTTGTAGCGCCCCACGTTTCATTTCCAAAGTCCTCGGCTTCCTTCACGTCATCTGTGATCAGGAAGTTGTCAAAAATAGTGCCGGATTTTACCTGGAGTGACAAAACAGAAACATGTTGGTGTCTGCCGTGTTTCTAACGGTGAACTGAAGTTAACAGAAGGAGAAAAGCGCCTCTTAGTGGTTTAATGTGCAAAAATGTGTCAAGTGTGATGAGAAATGTCACAAAGTCCTTGACTCATTGACATGCACTGGCAAATATTCATATCAGCAGTTCTAAAATAGATTTCCTCTTTCTAAACTCACTATTGTGTTTGCAGCCACATACCAGGGTTATTATAATTAACTAAAATAAGAACCATAAAAAAAATCTTACTTGAAATAAAATAGACGATAAGTGAAATTAAATAAAATTTTAGACTTAACTTGTACTAAACTAAACTAAAATTGAACAACAATAATAAAACATTAATAAATAATTAATAAAACAGACATTGTGTATAAATAAAAATGCTATAAACACATAAATTACTGAAACCTTAACTAAAATAACTAAAACTAAAATAACTATATAATTAGGGCTTAATGTAGATTAATAATAATCATAATAAATATTCTGAATAAAAGTAATTTTTTTAAATTTCCATTTTAACTTCTATTTTATTTAAAGTTTCAGTAGTTTGGGTATTTTGGAGCAACCATCATTTCAATTAAATCATTGCAGAAAAACAGACTGATGTTTAAAGCAAGAATTAAAATGAAATGAAAATTAACTGTCCCAATAAAAAGCACATTACGTTCAACGCAATATTCCCAACACTGTGAATATACTGTAAATATTTAGTAAATCATACACAGAGCAAATGCATGCCATGAATACAACCACGTTTTGCTGAATTTCATTATTTTTTTACATTTTCATACTGCTGCCTGCACTGAAAAAAAACATTGCAACATTTTTTTAAATTCAATGAATACTTTTTTTGTGCACTTATATTGTTAATAGGATTTTTACAACAAAAAAAAAATGAAAGGATATTTTATGGCAAGGTTAAGGCATTTTACCTGCCAGAGATCCAGCCCAATGACTCCAATGTTGTCGAATTTGTAGATCTCGGCATCAGCAGTGTATTCAGGGTTGTCGATTTCAGGATGCACCCAGACACCCTTGTAGTTGGGGTTGTCGATCTGTTTGGGTTTCCACTCACCCTGCAGCATAACAACAATAAAGGAAGTTCAGAGACCTGGAACGCTGTGGAAGCATCTTGTTGAAGCATCTTCAAGCATGTAAGTCTGTACCTTGTACTCTGGGTTTGGGATCATGGCAGGTTCCCACTCTCCGTCCATATCTTCATCCCAGTCGTCAGGCTTCTTGGCATCAGGATCAGGAATGTTCTCAGGCTTATCCCAGTCCTGGAAGCATCACACAGTCAATGTTAAAAGCCGAAACTGACCCAGCTGTGCCTCGCAGGGGATATGAGACAGAATCTAACCTCAGGTTTGGTGTCCGTCTCGTCATCGATCTTGGGGCGGTCGTCCCAGTCCTCAGGTTTCTTGGCTTCGGGGTCTTTGATCTTCTTCGGGGGCAGGAGGTCCCAGTCCTCCTCCAGAGAGCCAGACTCCACCTTCTCGTTGTCGATCTTGACCTCGTATGTCTGATCCGGATTCAGGATCAGTGTGTACAAGTGAGTCAGTTCATCATCCTGGAGAGAAACAGATTTCATTTAGAGAGTTTGCTTTAAAATATGCATTTAATTCTATAATGTTTACAATATATTTTTAACAAAACACCAAAAAAAGCCCCAAAAGAATATTAATATAAATATTAATTTAAGTTTTGTATATTTTTGCCAGTTTTGTATACTATGAAATATATTTAATATTTAACATTTTATTCAAGCTTTTTATATAATTTTTTAGCCATATGAGAATAATCCCAGCATGCATTTTTCACTATTTTTTTAAAAGTATTTTCAATGTCATCATTCACTTTTACTGCATGGAAAATATTTCAGATATTCTGCTAGTAATGATTAATAGATGATTATATATTTTTGTTTTTGTTTTTTATAAAGTGTTTTACACATTATAGTTCATTTCAAAGCATTTATAAAGAAGAAAATAGCAGTGTTAATTAATAAATTATGAAACAAATTCAATTTCATCTGTAAAGCAGCTCTACAGAAGACAATAGATTCATTATTTACATCAATTTAGCTCAATGTTAATTAAATTCAGTATGATAACAGTTGCAAAATTGTATCCAGTAATTATATGAATTTTGTTCTCGTCTGACAATGCCAGTGCATTGAATTGATAATAATAATGAATATTAATTGCCTTTAAAACCCCTGTATTTATTTATACCAGAAGCTCACCTTGCATTTGACATCTTTCTTGATGAGGTGGTTCTTGCCTTTGTAGTTGAAGATGACATGAACTTTCTTGGTGCTGTAGCCGCAGATATCAGGTCCTGTCGAGATGATTCAAACACCAAAATATAACTAAATGACTCATTTCCTATAGTAAATCCTGGCATTACGGTGGACGTACCGAACATGATGTAATACTGGGAGTCTCCGTGCATGTCAGCCTGGTTGAGATCAGCCGGGAAGACTTTCACGTATCCGCCTCCGCAGTCGATCTTCTGCTCGTGTTTGACGGTGAACTGGATCACAACAGGTTTGCCCTCGTTGCTGAAGGGCTCGAAGCGGGCAGAGGTGGCGTAGAAACGGGCGTCCTGGCTGCTCTGCAGACCTGTCAGTGAAGAAAAACAATAAAACTCACCATTTGCTTCTTTGCTGAAACAAAGGTAATGTTTGTAGGGATGTAAAAGCCTACCCTTGTCTTTCTCAGCATCTCCGTAGAAGTTTCCGGCGGTTAGTTTGAACTGGCCGTAATCAGATTTGTGCTCAGAGTTCACCCATCGACTCTTCCAGGCATCTGCGGATTCAGATAATAAAGTTAAAAGGAGAGAAATAAGGCTAAAACAATATCAGGGAACGCAGCTGCGAGCAAGGATGAGATGAAAACAGGACTAGTATCCTAAAAAGGGATTTTTTGCAAATGCACAAGTTTTATTCAAAGCAGCTTTACATTTAAAAATAGGTTAATTTTTATTGAAATTTATTTATTTATTTATTTTATTGGCGTGATTACGTTTATATAAAGTATTGACAATTTTATGAAAAAGTTATATAAACAAAATATGCATTTTAATAATAAATGACAATACAAACTATATTAAAATGAGGTGCTAAATAATGAATAAGAATAATATAAAAAAAAATAATTACATTTTTTTATTGAAAAAGGCATAATAAAAAACACTATATAAATGTTTATATGTCAATGTCATCATCAGCTAACTTACTAACCCAGATTTGGTAACCTACAAGATTTGTGCAATTATATAGCTCTTTATCTATAAACTCGAAGAGGAAACGACAGTTTATGAGAGATGCAGGTTCAATCACATTCCACACAAGTTTAATGATTGATATTTAAGGAAGTTTGTGGAACAACTTAAGAAACTTCCTGTTCTTGCAAACCCCTATGATAGACACGTGCAGTTTGCATGTGCTTATTAAGTTTTGCTTTCATTTGCATTGTTAAAACGTATCACTCATATATATATATATATATATATATTCAAAACAAAAAAAAAACTTGTTTTAATACATGTTTTATGTTTTAATACATATATCTAAACAAATCGTGGGCATTTAACAACCCAATTAAATGATGACTTTAAGGTGAGCCCATCACAGCCCATGAGGGGCGTGGCTTTTTCGTTCAACAGAACATTTTATTGGACAAGTATTTGGACACGCCCCTCAGTGCAAGACCAGTCATCAGAACCTTTGGGCCTAGAAAAGAAGTTTAAACTTGTTAAATTCTCTATTTTGTGAACTTTTAGGAGTGCACAAGCATAGAGAACCTAGAATTTAACGTTTTTTTAATTTATGTTTTTAAAAATTTATGAATATGTCAACAACCCATGTGCCATAATGCACTTCTTGAACACAGTAACTTTTATTGCGCAATGCAAAGCAATGCAAAGAAAGAAATAAACAACGAAAGAATGAAAGAAAGAAAAAAGAAAGAAGCATAATCTTTGATGCTTTCATTTTTGCTCTGGCATGCGTAAACCTATAACGTTACTGCAAACTAATATAATTTACTTTCCAAACATAACAAAAGTATAATCGAGCATCACAGCATATTAATTATTCAGTCGATAACCGATTTAAATGTCAATTTTAATGCCGTGACCTACAAATCAACCGTGACATGCAACTTCAATGATGATCCACTCACCTCCATCCAGGAACTGCTCTTTAAAGTACACCTCTGCATTGACAGCCAATGCCAATAATGAGGCAGAAACAAGCTGGAATAATGTAATCATTTGCATTTTCGTTAATTTGAGCAATTAACCCGCACACTCCCTCCGTCCCTCTCGCGCTCGCGCTCTGCTGCTCTCGGTTTATCCGTGGCTCGGGAGAAGCGCGTGGCTGCACAGATGTCTGCCGCTGATTGGTCCACAGCTGACGCTCTCGACCAATCACAAGAGACCACGAAGTGCCTGGCTCGCCTCTGCACCGGATACTGTGTCCGCCTCTTTCGCTGTTCTCAGACCAGTCGTCAACTGTTCGCAGTGACCCGCTGTCGCGTCACATAACAAGACAAAACTGACTCAGGATCAGTTTCCAGGACAACAGCAGAGGTTGGGCCGGTCGAGTGAGATTTCACAGCGAGACGTGTACGCGGAAAACGGTGCTTATTACACAAATACGGGGGTTTGTTTTCCTCTAAATACAGCTTGCTCTGCTTTATTTGTTGACTTTGATATGGTAAACCGTAAAAGACAATAAACTGTCTATTGTGTTTGAGGACAACTTGTGAAAAACGACAATAACAAACCCAAACATTTACAATAAACCACGTGTTGAATCTATAATAGTCCTCAAGGCCTAGGATAAATCATAATGAGAGTTTTGACCAGGTTTGTAAATTCATATCTGGATATTAGCAGTTCCCAGTAATTCCTACAATAAAAGTTGTTGCAGGATTGTCATTTGATTTGTTTTCAGAGCAGCTATTGGAAAAAACTTCATTAGTGAACTAGAGAAACCTGATAAGGAATATGAGGAAGTGTATTTAAACTGCAACGAATAAGCTGTTTCTTTAACATGTACACCCTTTCAGGGACATAACAATAAAAATGGTAATATTAACAGATGGCAGTGTGCACATTCTGTTAATCACCTTAATTTGTGTTCCACAGAAAACAGTAAATCAATCATGCTTTTAAGCGAGATGAGGGTTAGTAAATGATTGTCACTTTTCAATTTGATTCTAACCCTTTACAATTACCACCTGTCGAATCATAGCCTGCTTGTGGCAGCATCAGTCTCAAATTCATCTGAAAAAAATATCTTAACAACACAAAATCATCTTGGATGGCGATGATTAGCCCATAAAGCATGCACAGATGCACAACAAATATTTGCAACAAATGTCTAAATAATACTAAATCAATGCAATTTTCACAGTCCCTAGAATGTCCTGTTTCACTCTAAAATATTGTCACATTACAAAAGAAAAATGGTTTGCAAATGCTGTTAGATTCTTATTTTTTTATTTATTTACTGGGGACTTAAGCATATTGGACAGTTGAGTTGTTAGTGCAGTTCAAATGAGCAGTTGTAGATGGCGCTGTGACTCTGTGATCAGGTGTTTCAGAAGTTTCTTGTACTCACATGCTTGTATATTCATGATTTAGTGATTATGTGTAAACCAACCAGTAGTAATCCAGTTCCGTTTTGCACTGCAGCCTATTTTTTAAAGATAGATTCATTTAAAACTTTTAGTTAATGATAGATACCCATGCCATTTTCTTTGAGAGTTGCATGTTTGCAATATTTTTTTTGCATTTTATATCTAATTTTATGTCTAAATTCAGAAAAAAATGTAATTTATTTTAGTTCCCAGTTCACATTGGAAATAGGAGGTCAAGTTCACTGCAATGCATTATTTCACTCTGTGTTTATTGTCAATATACTACATTCTGGGTTTTCCATGCGTGCACATAGTTTGCATATATAATGCATTTCACACATACACACTGCATACTGCAAAAATTGCGCAAGTAATATGGCAACATGGGATAAAAAAAGCACCGCATGTCCTCACAAGCCACAAAAAAGGGAAAGCAACGGTCAAGCACGTTCTCACTTGCCTCCTGTCGCCATGCCAAACCGTCTCATTATAGCATGCGAAGAGGACATAGAAAAGCTGTAGAAATCAAACCCGATTAATTCCGCTTGCTTCCCTTATTATTTGCACCGTAGAGCATGTTCCACTAATCAGAGAGTTAACTACATCCCAAGTTCCAGATCCCTGCACAGCGTGAGGACCCAAAAACACACACAATCAATTCATTATTATCAGACCCTCACCCGAGCCAGGAAAATAAAGCACACATTTAGCAGTGAATCACAGTCAGCGGCGCAGTTTTTGTGGTCTGTGCTGAAAGAGATCTTAAAGGTTTTAGCTCTACCTGAGGAACACAGATATGTTTTTTCACATTAATCAATGCCAGGGTGACTGAAATTCACTGCAATAATGATTTCCTTACTCATTATGTTGTCTTGTTTACTAAATATCTGAACATTGTTAAATCAAGAAACATTTACTTGAGAAGCAAAATGATTCAAGATTGTATTGTTTTCTGAATAAATAAAAAAGAAGTAAGTTAAAAATTTAAAACAACTTAAAAAACGAACTCAATCTGTATAGTTTATAGGAAAAACAAGATTATTTTTATATTTAATAATATGAACTTGTTCTTGTTTTTAAAATAAAGCTACTTAATTTTGTAAAAGTCTGTATAATTCAAATGGAAAACAGTTATTTTTCTTAAACCATTAACAAATTATGTTTAAATATAAACGTTTGAAAAGAAGAAATTAACTGTTAATCTCTGTCATTCAAAGGAAAAACTTTTTTTTTTTACCCAGACTGACAGATTTTCTTCTAATTTAGTTATAGATTGACTTAACATGAACTCACTTAATTTAGATTTTTATTTAGTTATTTTTCAAAACCAGGTTAATTTAAACAGAACAAAAACACTTTGCAGTGCACTGATGATATTCTAAGACACAAGACTTTTGATTTCTGCTAGACAGAACTAAAGCGAAATTTCCTTAATTAAACCAGTCAGCGTCCACGTAGAATCCCTGAACTGACGTCTTCTGTCAAAATGAGCACCGGTCAGCCTCTTGACCTCTGACCTTCAGTTCACGTTCATCAGTCGACACTCATCACATGTCATGTAACAGGGCACACTGACAGCCAGGTTAACCACATCACAAGAAGATTCTTTTTACATTATAACTAAAACAAAACTAACATTTGTGTTCACTACATACTTCCACTTTATTATTCTGTTTTGCAAAATATGATGCTTGAGAGGAAATAGATGATGTATATATTCTACATGGCATTAAAGTATTAAACTCTGTCAGGTTATGTAGTTAGATTTAGGAGGACCATATGTTTGTGTGTGTGTTTTGTGTCACTGAAGCAAGGAAACCAGCAGCAGAACATGGGGCAATTAGGCCGGATCGTTGGGGTGAAGAGCCCCCCCTCGCTCTGTCCCCTGCGGAGGGCTGATGGACGGCCGGCTCATCTTCTTAACAGGCTGGCTTGGTGCCGTTAACCTGCAAGGGCAGGCAAGGACAGGCCACTACACCCACGACCTAGTTAGGGCCACTGAACACGCTCACTAATGAGGGAGGAAACTCTTTCAGTCACTAGTTGAGCTCAGAGCTTAGTTTTATGTGTCATATTTAAACAAACAGTTCATCTGTAAATAAAAAAAAACTGCTGAAAATGTGCTCACTATCAGGCAATCCAAACTATAGATGAGTTTGTTTCTTCATTAGGAGAAATGTAGCACTGCATCACTTGTTCAGCAATGTATGCTCTGTAGTGAATGGGTGCCGTCAGAATAAGAGCTGATAAAATCATTCCAATAATCCACACCACTCCAGTCCATCAGTTAACATCTAAGACAAAAGCTGAAACAAATCCATCATTTTTAACTTGAAACCATCACTTCTGGCCAATGCATGAGTCAATAATCAGTGATAAAATCCACCCACATATTTGTTTAGAGCTGGTTTGGCTTCTCTCCCGATCCAGACTAAATTACTTAATTCACAAGGAGAAAAGCAATATTATTGATAGCAGACTAATATTTTAGCCAAAGCAACAGCTTGAAGTTAAAAAAGTCTTTATTATTATTTATTTGTGGGATGTTTTTTATCAGATGTTTGGACTCTCATTCTGACGGCACCCATTCACTGCAGAGGAGTGAATTCTCCTAATCTGAAACAAACTCATCTACTGTTTGTATGGCCTGAGGGTGAGCACATTTTCAGCAAATTTTCAAAAAAAACTGTTTATAGATTCAAAAAGTTTATTCAAAAAATAATAAATCAGATGTTCACCCAAAAATGAAAATTCGGTAATTTACTCACCCTCAAGTAGTTCTAAACCTGTATGATTTTTTTTCTTTGTTCTGCCGAACTCAAATGAAGATAAGTATTATTTTTTCTAACATGGAAGTCAGACCCAAAACAGCCTTGCAGAACAAAGAAATTCAAACAAGTTTGGAGCTACTTCAGGGTGAGTAAATGAAAGAATTTGAACTATGCCATGCTTTTCTCAAATAATATCAGTAATATGATTTAAAATATGGGAATTGCATAATATTCTTAATTTTGACAGTGTTGCAACGGACTGATATTATCTCATACATAATTACTGTTTCCTTTTCTTTTAGTTAGTTTACCTGAAAATAAATCATTTGTTGCATTTGAGCATGCGATTTACAATAATATGAGAAATGAGAGAATATTTTACAATATTTAATTTTTCATTTGAATTTTTTTAACCAAATCTAGTTAATTTGCACAAGTAGTACTATTTATGGTGAAATAACAAACATTTCCACATAGACATAAACTTTTTACATTGAATTAATGTTTTGAATGAGCTTGTCAGTGCCATATCTTTATATTAATTATAAAAGTTAACCAGCCAAGAATTTTAATCATTCATCTTTATTCCAATTGTTAGTGCAAAACAATTCAACAAATTTATCTCAAAAAAAGAAATCTAAAGACATATTTAATAACATTCAAATGTCCCACCCCAAAAACACTGTAACAAACATAAAGACATTTTATATGCATACAATGATAAAGCTGCAACGATTGTGACAGAAACCACTCCTATGAGGTCTAAGTGTACACATCTTTAAAGAAAATACTATGTTCTTTGGCTTCATCGCAGTTCACTGAAATCCATAAACCGTGCTTTAATAAGAACTCTATTTTATACTCTTGAATACACACCTACAAAATAATTCAACTGTCCGACATACGGTAGAATCAGTTATGTTTTTGCATCCAACTTCAAGCTTTTGTTTTTATACCAGTGCATAAAAAATGTGTATAATGCATCATGCATTTTATTCGCTCGTTGCATAGTTAGAGTCCACAAAGTATTCAAATGATCATGATACCATCAGTTAGAACTGAAAAGGAATAGGATAAGACACAGTTTGTTTCTGAAATGGATTTGAAGGACAGTGTTTGCACATTTAAATGACGTGCAGCAGTTCTGACACCTGGCTGGGACGACCATTAGTTCAGAGCAGAGGGGCGATCGATAATCTTAAACAATGAAGAGTCCCGGCAGGGAGCCGCTCATTCCGCGTCCTCACACACACACACACACACCTGCTACGACAGCAATACAATCCACTAACGACATCACAGAGTTTCAAAAAAGTCCAAAAAAGCAGTTCTGAGAAAACACTGCTTAGTACTTGTACATGTCATTCAATATTAATTGTCATTTTTTAATCATTTTTGCTTAATTAATTCTAATAAGCTGGTCTTTTTTTCTAGATCTCTTGATTTATCACTTGTTTTTGTCAAATGTTTTGCTGGAAAGCTGTGCTCCACTATCTTTATTTAACATAAATGTCTTATCCAATGCAATGGCATTTATTTTTAGCGTGACTTCTGTCCAAAATACTACTTGAATGCATTGCAAATTCATCTGCTAAGCAGAATATAAAAAAAAACAAAAAAAAGTTTTTGTACATAATATATGTATGTGTGCTGTGTATATTTATTATATATATAAATACACACACAGTATACAGTATATATATTTTATATTCATAATCATAAAATGTATATTATAAATACATATATGTAATATATAAACTACATATTTATATGAAATATATGCATTGATGTGTGTGTATTTATATATACATAATAAATATACACAGCACACATACATAGATTATGTAAACAAAAAATTGCGTTTTGGATGTGATTAATCACAATTAATCGTTTGGCAGAGCTAATATGGGATGTCACAGCATTACAGTAATAAGAATTTAGGGTCAGAAATACATAATAAAATAGGTTTAATTTTCTCAGTGCAAAATGTAATATCTTATACTGCCCTCTTGTTTTTGGGGTGAAATATAACAGACTTCCTTCCTAAAATTCACCTTTTGAGAAATTTGAAAAAGACCCCACAGACACTGAAAAGTTAAACCTCAGATTTGTTTTATATGATTATATGATCATGTCGAATGGCAAATAGGATTGTTGCATGGGTGAAATATGTGCTATTGAATTAGAAACAGACTTCACACCATGGCTTGATAATGCAGCTCCACTTTTAAAGTTACATTTCAAAAATCATTCTGCATCTAGGTTTTAGTATACTCGATCAAAGTCAAGTGATTTTTGATGTCTAGATGGTGGAACATGAATGTAAGCTCTGAACAGGCGTTGAGGTATTAGTTGTCCTGAGCTGCGCTGTCCTGTTAAATTTCCAACGGGCTAAACTTGCTATTAAGAGTCTTCAACCTGGAAGAGCAGAGAAGCTTGGCACCGACTGAAACCCAGAATCCTCAGGAGCTCGACATTTGCAGGTAAGAAGTAAGGAAAGAGCAAATGTCTGTGTTTTGTTGTCATGGTTGCCAGATCTGCACAAAACAATACAGCCTGATCGGTATTCTAATTGAATTCTGGCGTGGGAGGGATCGATTTAACTGTGGACTAAAAAAAACTGTAGAAGTAGCCCCACTCAGTAGAAGAAATTGCAGACTTGGCAACCCTGTAGAAATAAAACTTAAATCGCCAAGCAGGTTTGACCATTGCTGTTAATCCAAACATGTTGTGTTATGAAGATATCCTTCAAATCAAACTGTGTTTTGTCTTGTTGGCCAGAGGCTATAAAATGAGTTCAAGCTTTCAATGCTTCATGTTTCCAGATCTCGGGTGAACCCAAATCTTAACGATCCGATGCTGGTCATTTCTAAAAATGCATCCAAATGTCTATGAAATATGATAACGCTCGCCATTTTCCCATTACATGGGTTGCCAGGTTTTGTCCATGGACTGAATGTGCTCCTTGGCCTTCATCCTCAGAGCTGCGATGCTAGAGCTGCGGTCCACGTCTTCCAGCGGGTATTTGTCATTGAATGCTGGAGGACACTGGTAAGGAGGTGGTGGCATGGGTTGCATTCCCTGCACCATGCCTGGAGAAGTGTTCAGGAAGCCGGGGTGGCCCGTGTAGGTGGGCTGGAGACTTTGGCCGGGTCCCATGAAGCCCGGGATGCTGTGCATGGGAGTGGCACTGGAGAGCGGCGAGGACAACCAGGGGTCCAGGGGAAGAGAGTTAGTCATCGGCCCTACGTTGGGTGCCATGGCCGGTCGGTTAAAGGACAGCATAGGAGAGTCATGGAGCTTCATGCTGCCCGTGTCCATTTTTTCTTGTCTCCGCCATTTTGCACGTCGATTCTGGAACCAAACCTGTAGAACAGGACAAAGTCAAGAACTGTTTAGATTGTTTAGTAATGTTGTGTAAGTGTAAGTTGAATGGGTGGATGTAACTTTTCACAAACAACTCTGGTAAGTGATTCTACAAATTATACTAAAATGCTACTGTTGTAAAACAATGTGTTATCTCCCATTTGTTCACAATGTGATTTCACAATCCCCGTACATTTTCCTCATATAGACTTCCATTGGAATAAAAATATGTGCGATTCCCTGCTTCACACAGTAAAAGGTGCTACGGATTAGAAATGAAGAAAATGACAAAAAATTAAAATGAACCAGGAGAGAGAAGTTTTCCAACTGTTAATCATTTTCAAACATTTAATGCAGGCCAGGTTAGCCTTAAATCTGCACTTCATCAATTGAATTAAGATCATTTTAGAGCACAGCTGACACAAAACCAGACTTTACCACCTCTTTATACTATGATTTAAAGTCATAACAAGATACAAGTTTAATAGTTACGATAAATCAATTCAAATCTTTGCAACACGTTTAGAAATAAAGGTAGAAAAGCTGTCACTGGGGTGGTACCTTTTCAAAAGGGACACTTTTGTACCTATTAGGTTCAAATATATCCACTTTAAGTACTAATATGTACCTTTTAAGGTACCAAAATGAATCTTTTATGTACTTTTTGAGAAGGTACCACCCCAGTGACAGCTTTTCTACCTTGATTTCCGAGAGTGTATGACAGGAAACACTGGCATCTAACAATTACTTGAAAAAAATAAAGCATTAATATTAAATAAAACAGTTAAGGAACAAGCATGTGTGCAATTCTGTGTCCTGAACTCCTGAAATATTGGTGTCAATGCAATTTGGGAAAGAAATCAATTAAATCTGTATGTGTGACAATATTCAGATGTAACCCAAACCCTTTGTAATCATTTACAGGTTGCACTTTATGTACATACTTACTACGGTTAGGGTTAGGGTAACTTGCATGTAATTATGCATAATTTATTGTTATTATAATAGTAAGTACATGTAACTTCTGTAACAAGGACACCCTAAAATAAAGTGTTACCTTATATTGATTCTTTTACATGTAATTAGTTATTCCTCATCACTGCCCTCAGTTTCAGTAATGTCAGATTGAAATCCACCCATCATTCCCTTCTTTAAAGGTTTAACAGATGTAGCTTTATCAGTTTAACAAAGCTCTGTCTCTTCTATTGAACCGGATTCTCTTCACTGAATGAAAACCTTCTTGTTAAACAGCATCACCTTGTAATGCCCTATCAACATAAGTCCATTACAAATAAGCCCAATGTCAAGGTTGTAATGGAATGCAATTACATTGATCACTGTGTCCATCTAATACCATTAAGTGACCCAGCTTGTATGACCCAGTGCTCACCTGAACGCGAACTTCTGGGAGGTTGACTTTCATGGCCAGCTCTTCTCGACTGTACACATCTGGGTAGTGGGATTTCTCAAAAGCGCGCTCCAGCTCGTGTAACTGGTAGGTGGTGAAGGTGGTTCTGTTGCGTCTGTGTTTCTTTTTAGGTTGATCCTCATCAGGAGGGTCCGGTGAGCGGCTGTCACTCTCCACATTGCTCCGTGGATCTCCCAAATCTGCGTCGCACTTTTCTGTCGAGTACAGTCCCGTATCTACAGCACAGGATAAATGAAGTGCTCATTATTTGCCAGGTACTCTAATAAAGTTTATTAAAGAATTATTGGGTTGCTAATGGGTATTAAGCTGTTTTTATGTAGATGTTTGTAACGTATGTAACGTTATGTAATGTATTAAAATATTTAAAAAAATGCAAACTACAGAAATTGAATAATGAAGTGTAACTAAAATGCTGCAAAGTCACTCACTGTGCAAATCACATATGCATTGATTCTTATTAAAAAAAAGATTTTCTCTTTTTCTTTTTGTTTGATTAAAATTAATGACAGAAAGCAGCAAATGAATAAGACAGCTTGCCCTTTAAGACAGACTGCGCGGATCCAATGTACTGAAATATACATCCACACAATGGGCATTTTGAAATAATTGTGTGTGTATTTGACAATTAAAAGCACAATAAGAAGCAAAAGAGAACTGAATTCGCAATGTTGTCTGTGAGAGACAGATAACTCACACACACCCTTTATTTTCTCATTCTTGCATGTCTCTTTAACACGTTTAGGTGCATATAACTTTTTATGTAGCACTGTGCTACTCGGATATATTTCACTTTAAATGTAAGTCTGTGTGATTCGTTTTTCACCTGTTTTATCATTCAACAGGTAAACAAAAATGGTGCGTCTGATCACTTACAAAGTAACAGCACACTTCTGCTCAACAAGACACATTATTTGGGAAAGCATTCTCGTCTGAAGCGCAACGGTGCAGGATAAGGTATGTTTTAAAGTGTAGTCTTAAAGGGAAAAATTCTTTCATCATGTATTTAGCTGTTCTGTTGATCACAAAAGAAGATATTTTGATGAGTGTTGAGAAACAAACATTTGATGGCACCCATTGACTTCCATAGTATGGAAAAGCACAGTCAGTGGCTACCATCAATTGTTTCGTAACCAACATTCTAGAAGAAAGTAACTCATACAGGTTTGGAACAACTTGATTAGATTATGTCAGTTTTGCATGAACTTTAAATGAGATTAAATGTACCATTGATCAAACTACTTACATGTTATTTTGCGTTTACCAAACGGTGCAGTGATGGAGTCAGATGTTAAACTTTCGAATTCCTAGAAAACTAAAGATTTGGACGTTCCATCACTTCTGCCATGGTAAGTAAGTCCTCCCAGTAATCCAACACGCAGATGTCACCGGTTAAACCTGTGGACCTCATGTGGCCAAGACTGCTAATCCAGCCGTTAAGAGGTTCACTCAATACCGCAGCGTTTGAACCAAGAGTGGCCAAGCAGCCTGACAACAGCAGAGATTTTCATTTCGCAGAAACGGCTAAAAGCAAACCGTGCCACATGTTGAGGTGGGGCAGATCCAGATTGAATCTAATTAAGTTAGGCAGGATTAGAATCAGCTCACTAGTTCATTGTTAGCAAGTGTTAAACGTCGTGCTGTACACAACTTTCATAAACGCTGAGACACTGATGTCTACAGGTTTAATTAGAGTTGCAGTTTGTAAGCTTGTTTTCGTTGTTACATTATATCAGAATGAAATATATATATTGGAAAATAAAATGTATCTCTCTTCTTGGGAAGGCATTGAACCAACAGCCAAAGGGGTGCACAGGCTTTAACCAAATTCATAAAATGGCTATATATCCTATAGATATCACTAATAAACTGTCATTGTGATCACCATTTACAGAGATGATTATTTGTCAGACTGTAAAAAGCAAAGTAAATAATTTTAAATATGATTATTTTATACGTTTCATCAGGTAACCAGATTGCAAGACGAGTAACTATTTAAACCACACTGCAAAAGTAAATAAATAAAAGTATTAGTTTGATTTTGAGTTGTTTTGCAATACAAATATCCAAAAATAAATATATATCAACATGCTTTTACTTGAGAAGGAAAATTACTTAAGATTTACTTAAAATTACTTAACTTTTTTTTTAAATTTGGTTTAGGATTGTTTAGATATTTGCAATGGAAAACAAGTCAAAAATACTGAGCAAGAAAATCATTTTTGCAGTATATAAAAGTTTATTGCTATCTATCTTATTCAGGTATAATATTATATCTTTTTAGAACTCATTTTCCAATAAACATACATCTGACATTAATTCAGTAATTATTGCATAAATTGCATTTTGCATTGTAAAGAATTTTTGCATCGAGCCACTCAGATGTTTTTGGTGCAAGTAGTGTCTTTATGTGTGACATTCTTTTTGCTTTCCATAAAATGAGAAGTGATTCAGCAAAGCTGTCGAATCTCACCGTGATACGCTGCCTGCTGTGAACTATCCGGAAGACTTTGCAGGTGACCGTAGGGGTCAGAGATCACTTGTTTGTCCTCTTCTCCCAGATCTGCTCCGTCCACTTTGTGTGTGCCGACAGGCCCGACCTGGTTGAGCAGAGGGTCCTGGTCTTTACTGAAGCCCAGGATCACGTCGATGCTGTGGACTCGGCCTCCCATCCCCGACGCGCCGCCTTTACCCAGATCGTGGTAGTTGTCCGTTGAGAGGCAGCCATCATCCACCATGTTCATCGTATCCGGTGACAAATGCATCCAATCTGCTCTCACGGTAAGTCTCCTCGAGGAAACGTGAGCAAATTATCTCCAAAAGAGAATCTGCTTCCAGTTTGGAGCAGAGATTTCCTTTTAAAGATCTGTTTAAGAGCAGGGATTAATCAGACTTTAAAGACATCAAAAAGGGGTTAATAGGTTTAGCTTTTAGTTATGGTCATTTGACAAAATCAGGTAAAGCACAATCATATTTACAGTCAAAAGTGTTTTGTCACTGCTTGTGATATTGGTCTATACTTTTATAATGTAAAAACAAATGGATATTTGCAATATTTATTTAAATTTCTTGTTTTTTATAGGATTTTTTTTCTTGATAGAAAATATATAATATTTGCTAATATTTGCATTATTTATAAGCAGTGCTTACAGTATCTGTTCGTTGTTTGTATGTATCTATGATTTAACATTTTATGGTGTCATATTTTGGAAATGCAATAAAAAAAAAATCTGAATATAATATATTATATAATATGCCCATATAAGACAAAAAATGAAAAAATATGTCATCAAATGTTTTGAGCTGCTCTCCACATTAATTGTTTTGCTATATAGTTTTGCTGGACGGAAACTATTCTTGGAAGTCTCCATTAAGAGCAGTGCTGGCAGTATCTGTTCCTTTTTATGTATTTTTGTATTATTTGACAATTTAGAAAAAAAGAAAAAACTTTAAAAAATAATAATCTACATTTTTTAGTAAAAAAAAAAAAGATGTATTAAATCCATAATAAAGAAAAAATAATTATGTTCTACAAATTATAAAAAATGATGTGTTTAGTTATTTCTACAACATTTAGTATAACGACTCCAAAAAAACACTGCATTTGTCAAGTTAAGCTTGATAAAGCAGCAGCTCTGACCTTTTATGCTTTACATGCTTCATTAGTTTCACTAAAAGACAACTAAGACGCAGAGTTTGGATGCTTTATTCTCCTGCATTGATTGTTACTGAACGATAGATATATGGACAGAAACTCATTGTGCATGAGGTCAGTTTACTTTACATGTTCTCAACTGTCATTTTCATCCCTTTTGATTGTCTAAAGCACCTTAAGTCCTTATTTCAGGCCTGTTTTGACACTTTTTTTGCTGATATTTTTGCAAATAGAATTTATGTTTCAATTTGAGTCAGTTGGAAATCACACTCTAAAGTATACTGCTCAGTCAAAAGTAGTTAAAAGTGTTAATTAATTATTTGCAAATCAATGTATCATGTTAAAATGTGTATGTTTTGTAAATACAAATACAGATTAATGTCTTTTTTTAGTTTGCAAACTAAAAGTAATTTAATTAGGCTCAAACGGAAGACTAAACATAACAGTTTTTCCTTGAATAAAGCTTAATAATTAAAAAAATAATAATATAATGAACTATCTATATCTGCTTATATTTATCATATTTCATATGTATGTCCTGAGCAAAAACACTCTAGTAATCTCACATATCTCTTTTTTTTGATTCAGAAATGATGCTCAGATTTCAAATCTAGCTCTAGTTTACAAATTAAAAGTCATTTAATCAAATAGAAGACAAAACTTTGCACGTTTTTCCCCGAATGTCTTGGTTTATCAGAATCGTATAGGTCTGGTCATAACCCTATGTTGGCAAATACATAAAGTTTCAGTATTTTCTAGAACTTAGAATTGTGAGCAGTTACGCTATATAATAGTAATATTTTATTTTTCTTCCATTGCATACCTGTTGTTGCATATAGTCATTTATTCAACCAACAGATAATTAACTATTATGCAAACAACCAAAAGCACTATGTGTTGTATTTTGAAACATATATGCTTTAAATACACAAATAAAAGTGAATAATAAGTCTTATTTGCCTATTTTAAAGTTCATTTAAATGCAAAGTGAATCTAAGTGAATGTAGGAATCTTTAAATCAGAAAAACTAAACTTCACGCACCTTTTTCTTCAACTTTCCGGCTCATCAGAAGCACACAGGGTTGTCGTAGCTTCCAAGCATTGCCGCAAATGACACACCGTAAACTTTTTACCCACAGTGCACCTGGTTCAGATTGTAAAATGAGCGTGAATGACTATTTCTCGCATCCTAAAAGTGAGCGTAAATTCCGAAACACTCAGTTACGTCCCATTTCCTCAGCATATGGAGGTCTTGATCTTTAGGATGAAGCCATGCAAACTGTCCTGACGTGCAGAGAGCCGGTGGCGAGAGGAAAAGACTTAAGAGGTTTAATAATTGGAATCCTTCCCCTTTAAGGATGATTGACAGTTGTTCTCTGCCGGGGTAATTGCACTAAACGCTGGCCGTGGTTTGGCCACAGAGGGAGGCCTGCGCTAATGAAGCACCGACAGAATGTCCTTTCAACACTCTTTTGTCTAAATGATAATGGCGACCTACTGAAAGTGTCCTTTAATCCGCAACTCCACAAAGACAACACACCGTGTGTTATGATGTGTTTTTCTTCTGCGGCCAAATGCCTTCAGTGATTTACAAAGATGATCAGCAGAAACAGGCGTACAGAGAGATAAAGTGTTGTATTGCTGATAACACAAACAGGTCACTCTTTAAAAACAGTGTACACCGTTCAAGTTTTAAAAGACTTGTATTATTGGGTGCCATGTGCATAAATGAATGATTGCTACATCCCTGACAAATAGCATCAGACTCAATGTAGCAAGCAAACAAGTATCTTTTTTTTAATATTTTTAGAATATAATTTATACCTGTTTCATATTTGTATTAATATTTTGTGTATTGTATATATTGTGACGTATTATAATTATATACAATTTAGTATAATTACAATTAATACAAATTATATATATATATATATATATATATATATATATATTATAATTTATTATATAGAATATATTATAGAATTTAACTATATTATACTATATGTATACTATATTTTATATAGATTTGTATTTTTTTAATGTTTCATTTTTTGTGTAACTAATTTTCATTACTATTTTTTCTATTTTCATTTAAAAATACAAATAAAAAATGTTAGTAATTCTGTTGTGTTTTTGTCATTTTTAGTAGTATATATATATGTGAGTGTGTGTGTGTGTGTTTAAAATATTTTGAATATTTATTTATATTTATTTTATTACATCAAACTTCTAACTATACACATATTATTTTATATACATATAAATAATTAAAATTTTATATAAAAAAAGACATTTGTTTGCTTAGCACATTGAATTATATGAGACCATATAGAAATTGTTCATTTCCAAAGCTCTAAATAAGATTCATCACTGATTAATTCACTGTCTGTGTTTATTAACTGACTGTATAATAGATTGGCTTTACCTGCTCATAATTACTCTAAATTGACCCCATGTAGCTCATTAGACTCAGAACTGACCTCATCAAACGATGCCACACTTGACCTTAGACTGGCAACAAACTGCTCAGACTCTTTATTAATTGTTTTAAACGCGGCTTCCTTGTGTTATCGTGACTCAGTGCAGGAAAGTCTCAGTCTGTGATGGTTTCTTTAAACCCTGTTGGCCAGGTTAATACTCCTGAGACTGACTGACACCGAGATCAACCCTCGTCTTAATGAGACTACAGAATCTTCCAGAGATTTTCCCCAGCCCTAACGAAATCCAAAGCGAAGTTTAAGAAGCTTTGGGTGACCAATTATCTCTAGAATGAAGAAAGGGATCAAATATGTATTTTCCCCTTGAATCAGAATCAGAACGAGCTTTATATGTTTACACGTACGAGGAAGTTGTTTTAGTGTCAGAATAACATGGCCCAAAGGTGCTGCTGAATGTATTTATATTGACTAAAAAAGTGAAGTGAGGTTTATGTGGTTATTTGTGATTATGAACAAAATAAAACCACACTGATGTACATTAAAATAATCCAGATTCAACCTGAAACGTTGAACAAAAAATATAATTCATATTTTTTTATTTATATAGGATGTAGTAAATAGTAGTATATTTAGGATCACTGTGAGGATTTATTAATATTTTGAGATTTTATTATTTTACATTTTGGTTTTAGTTTTGTTGTGTTTTTGTCTTTCAGTAGGCATTTTTATAATTTCGTAACTTTTATTATTTTTTAATTACATTTTAGTTCTTTTAGTAAATCAAGTTAAACTAAACTAAACTTAGATTTATTAAATGAATGACAATATATATATATATATATATATATATATATATATATATATTGTATAGTTATTTTAGTTACTTATTTTATTTCATGTAGCAAAGTTTTTTTTATGGTTCTAGATTTAAGGGACTATAACAACCCTGCAGTGAATTATTTTATATTTTTAATACCTTTTTTTTTTTTTTTTAAACATTTTTCTGTTTCATAGTTTGCTCTGACTTTTTAATGTTGAAAATAAGCTGAAAATATTAGACTGTGTAAATGCAACGTGCCCTGCTATTGTGCAACATAAATTATTTATTTATACAAAAGTGGACTTTTTTATAGGCAAGACTTTAAGGTTTGCATCTGTGCAGATATTTAAGTTTAAAACGAAACCCACTTCAGGTTCTTTTGTGTAAGTGCATTACAAATGCATGTTAGATTGAAATTGCAGAGGTTTTTTTGCATATGTTCAGGACAGTCCATGATAAAGCACACTGACAGCATCCATGTTTACTGACCCTCAGCCTGCTGTCAGTTTGACCTCAGCTTAAAACACAGGACACAAAAGACAAGAGTGATTTATTTCTGTTCCAGTGCTTGAGTCTGACTTCAGGTGATTGTCCTGTGAGTGTCAGTACAAATGGACAGATGTGATTCGAGGGCCAAATCATTTTCTAGACGAGCCAATTACAGACTTTACACTGATAAACTCTGGGACTTCCTAACAAACCCCAAGGAGTCTCTTGGAGTGGGATTTTTTTTTTTTAGATAAAAGAGGCTTTTAGACCATCTGGGCATCAGTGAAAGGCCCTTAATGCCAAAGGAATCGGTTTTGCTAATGGTATTGTGTTGTATGTATTTCTACACATTTCTGATTGCTGTAACATTAGAAAAATTTTACTTTGTTAATTTAAGAGTAAGTTAGTAAGTTAAGAGTAAATTTTAGTCATTTTCATAGTTAATTAGAATGAATAGCATGTTACACATTAGAAGTTATGAAATATTTTCTTGTAAAACCTACAGTGCCTTGTTGAAAATCATTTTACAGTGTTTGCAATGATTGCTTTTTTCTTACTTAGGCAATTTTTTTGCTTTCTTACAAAACTGCTGATTCCTTCAGGAAATGCAAATCTAGTCAAAGGTAATTATGCATTTCTATGTTGTTGATTTACACTCATTCCACTACACTCACTAAATCAGTGAAGTGACCTGTGTTAATGAGGAAGTGCTGTACATGCAGGCGTGTGGACGTGACCCACAAGACTGCATGTTTAATTTACACTGTAGATAATCCAATCACACCCACAAACCTTTAGGCAAATCTTCCTTTTAAAATTAACCTGGATGTATCCATATTAATAAAAAAAGGAAAAACAAGATATTAGTGGAAGTTTTCATGCATGTAGCTGTAGGTTAGATGTTTTCAGGATGTAGCTTTACATTTATTCATGGTGTAGACACTTTTATCCAGAGAGACCTTGCATTAAAAGTTTACATATGATTAGTTCATTCATTCTCTGGGAAATGATCCCCTGACCTGTCGTAAGTATCATGCTTTTAATGTTTGAGTTGCAGGACTACCTGCAGAAGTTTAATATATTTATTTCATTATGCACAGTGAAAATATCGTACATGATAAAACTAGTATTTCATTTATAATATTTAATGTCACTTTGGTGCATTTCTCACAACAGTATTTACATTTGCACAACAGTTAATGCATTTCTCAAAACAATTAGTCATTTGTG
>JAUCMR010000156.1:576671-588123 GCA_032357425.1 Enteromius argenteus | reverse complement strand
CCATAAAAGGGCAATAAAAGCAATAAATCATGGTCGTAAATACCTTTTTGTCATTTGCTGAACCTTATTAACTACTGTGGGGCTTAGAGGAGAAACTATAATGTACAGTATGTGGAAAATACACAAATGTTTTTTGAAACACATTGTATTACACCAAATACACAAAATAATTTTCTTTTTAGCAGTATCATATGACCCCTTTAACATCTGAAGAACCTTTCTGTTTCACAAAAGGTTCTTTGCAAGAAAAGAAGGTTCTTCAGATAATAAAAAGGTAAGAAACAGATGGTTCTTCAATAAACATTTGACTGAATGTTTCTTTGTGAAACCACAAATGGTTCTTCTGTGGTATCGCTGTGAAGAACCTTTTAAAGTGCCTTTACTATGGGTTATGAAAAGTTCATATTTTAATTTTGGGATTTGTTTTAATCTTTCAGATTTATACTTTTGCAGTATGTTTTCATTCATTTAGAGCTGTGTTACACACTGCATGAAAGTCCATAATTGGGTCAATTTAAGCACCTTTATTTTTAAAAGTGCAGGTGTTTTTAATCGATTCGATACATCAGGCTTTTATGGCTCATATAGTCTGATATAGTGAGAATATAGAGGAAAAACAGCACAGTTTTATTCAGAGACACAAACTGAGCAAAAATATGCAATTTGGTGCAGAGGCTGATATTTATATTAACAAAAAGTTATGAAATTCTGTTATGTAAATCAATGAGATCTTGATAACAGTACAGCAGATATTCACATAAATGAATATAAACATTAGTCATCATCACTCTATATTTTCAATAATATGACTTACAGTAGTAAGATGAGATCTAAATAGATCCAATGATGACTGAGAGATGAAGAAATAAGCGTTCACTATTAAAAATGTATGTACTGTAGATATTACAGTATTACTGGCTTACTGTAGATTTAAATTTATGTTATTTACAGGCAACAGTTTGTTCAAAGATAAACATTAAATGTTTTTATTAGTTTTATTCAGTGAAGATAAAGACTTGTGCATGTTTAATGTTCATTCATATTTGAAGAAACTGTTGCCAATAGATTTGATAAATATAAATCTACAGTAAGTTACTGGCAACCAGCTGCATAATTACAGCAAATCTTTTTACGGTGTTCCTCAAAAGACCGAGGATCAGATTTGAGACGCACTTCAATTTATGGATAATCAAATAAAGAAAAGTTTAGACATTATTAGACAGCAGAAAGATGCATGATCATTTGTAGGCCTTAAATTTAGCTTTACAGTAGATATAGGGTCACCTTAGTTAAATGTTTTAAGATATTAACAAATATCACCCCAAAATCAAGTCGGTGTTATTTGTGAGATGCTACATTAGTAATGAAAATATATAAAGCGGTGGTCTGTTACCTGTGGTATTCTGTATTTGTCTCTCATCAGAACTCGAAGGTTTGCTCGCTCAGCTTTTTTTGTAGCAAACTCCTTATCCCTGGCGATTCTGTCAATAAAACGTTCATGTGTTAATGCACGTTTAATTTAACATTTTTACAACATTAGTTGATGTTAGACAACAGCTAACAATGTGAGATAATGTTCTTAACACGTTCAGGATCTTCTGAGGTCTTCAGCACAGTTTGCTGAGCATCACGTGCACCAGCGATACTTTACCGTATCATCATGGGCTTTTACTGTACACTCAGGACTTTATAAGCTCAGTGAATCTTCTCAGGGATCTGATTCTGTTGTACTCTGCTCTATTTTTGATACAAACGGAGCTGGTATATGTTGAGAAAACAGCTGCAGAAATCACAGAAGAAAAGAAATTCAAATTTAAATGTTAAAAATGTAAATTTTAACAGTAAAAAGCATGCTTTTTTTTTTATCAAATTCGTTCATTATTTTCATTAAAACCAAACTAAGCACCTTCTCTTTACTGAAATCTAAAGGGAAAATATATTTATAAGCTAAATCAGAGTAGTGTTTGTTATACCAATTTGTATTAATTCAATAAAAAAATTTATTACAATTATGATCATCTATAGAGAATCATTTAATAAAAACATTAAAAGTATACCATTCCTATACAATATATAATTATGAGTTCTTTACAAGTATGACAATCTAATGACAATCTAAAATATCTGCATGTTTTGTATTAATAAAATTTTATATTCTGAAGTAAAACATCTGCATGCGTTTTGTTCGTTATTAATGTATTTATTGATTTATTATATTAAATTATTACATATATTAATTGATTAAATAAAAGACTGTATTACAGTACTATCAATCAAATCTGATGGCAATTATTAATAATACAAAACTTAAAAAGTAAACATCCATATTTATTGTATTAATGAAAATGTAATAAAAAAAATGAAAATATAATTTAAATATATTTTTTAAATGTATAAAATTAAAAATATGTACAATACAATTTTTAGAATATTAATTATTTAATAAAAAGCAACAAAGGCAAATCATCTTTGTACATTATCATAATTGTATTTTTATTATATTTATATTAGATTTTTTGTTGTGAGATCTACCCTATAGCTGAAGTGACATGATTAACCCAATTTACGTGAGCAGAAATTAAGTGATTATTTACATGCTGTTTAGTGGTTTTACCTGAAACCAATCAATCTGAGCGTCTTCCTAACTAGTCCTCACAATCGTATTACTCTGACCCACTGAGATTAGCCATGCATCATACGTATCTACAGACCGATGCTCCCAGAAATAATCAACAGGCTAGTTCACCACGCTACAGCTGACCTGCAGCAGGATGGAGCCTAAGAAGGTTAGAAGGGTTTAGAGCTAAAATATGGAGCAGGTGGCTTAATCGAGTCAAACAGGGTCGACACTGTAATACTTACTAACCAAACCCAGGCCAGTTATTAAACAACACTAAAAAAATGCCACTAAATTTAAGGGAAGCGGTTGCAAACTATTTATTTGAGCTACATTTAAATAATAAAAAAAATGTTGATAGTTACTCAACTAGATTTGTTTATTTAAATGTAGCTAAAATAAATTGATTGCAACCACTTACTTTAAAAAAAAATTGTAAATTCAATTAATCCTTTTTTACAGTGAACATAAAAATGCAATGTTTGCAATCCCAAAAACTACTATATTATATCACTATTTATTTTACTGTTAATTGAAATAATGCTAAAAAAATAAGAATTAAAAATAAAAATTATTTCTTTAATTTTTGAATTACAAAAGTACTGAGTTAATAAACAAAAACTAATTAAAAAAACTCAAATTAAAATGAAAACACATGAAAATACAAAAATACACTCAAAACATTTATTCAAATTATTATAGTACACAAATAATACTAAAATAACACTTCCAAACTTATTTATTATATATTTTATAATTAATTATGGAGTTAATTATTTTTAAATTATACAAAAAATAACAATTGGGGAAAAAAATCTAATAATAATGAAAAAAGGATGTAATGCAACTTAAATTGCAATAAAATTTATCATAGTTATTTTAATCAAATATTTTATTATAACTATTTCATTATTTTCCCTTCATTAATTATTAAATGGTTTTCAGAATTATATAAAAAAGAAAAAAGGACATAAAAGCATTACTAAAAAATTATTTAAAATTTAAAAATAAAAAATTGTGAAAATACAGGCTTCAAAATATTCAAGATAGTAATTAATAAACATAAATGATATTTAAATAAACTGCCACAGACGGCACCTGTGTGTAAATGCGTGCTGATTTTCTGATGTAACTAGTTGTTGTAGTTGGATCACATTAAAGGCCATGGGCTTTGACCCGGCAAGGACTCTCGTGACCCAGTTCTGGACTTAATGCTATCGGGCGTTATATAAAGAGATGAGGTGTAATGCAAAGCAACGTTACGGTGGTGTGTGTGTAGGCTTTTTTCCGAGACGTCACAGTAATGAGCTTTCTCCTTTCACTCCTCGTCTGTCCGGCTGAAGAGTTCAGTGTCTGTATTTCCCATCATTACACGAGTGCACACTAGACTGTTTGTTTCTTTGAAATCATGACAGACAGTGGTTGTAGTATATGTGAGGTATCATTGACTCCAGCTGACCTCAGAGCAGTGGTGACGGCTTCGAGGGACTGATCCTGCTATCGGCCGGCAGCAGTCCACAGGAAACGGGAATTAGGATAAGACAATAATTACAGGCTAAGACGATTTCAGTGTGTTTATAAACATCACTTTGCACTGCGTGGGATTCAAACCTATATTATATTAATATTATTCAATTTAAAGGCAAATAAAAGCCAATATAGCTGTCATTAGTGGTGCAATTGTGCAACAACATTAGACTGTAATATTATAGGTGTGTTTTATTTGTTTGTTTTTGTTTTGTTTAACTTTGGATGTCTTAGAAGAGCCTGGAGCACAAAAGCAGTCGCTGGGGTATATTTCTAGCAATAACCAAAAATACACCGTATGGGTCAAAAGGATACATTTTTCTTTTATGTGAAAAATCATTAGGATATTAAGTAAAGATCATGTTCCATAAAATCCTACTGTAAATATATCAATACTTTCTCAAACTTTCTGATTAGTAATGTGCATTGATAAGAACTTCATTTGGACAACTTTAAAAGTGATTTTCTTAATATTTAGATTTTTTTTTTTTTTTTGCACCTTCAGATTCCAGTATTTAACTGTAAATTTAACTTACTGTAAAACCATAAAACGTAACCATATTTGTTACCATATTTTTTACGGTCGAATTCGAGCATCCACAGCTGTCGTTTTTTTTAACCGGAAATTTTACAGATTTTTTTTTTTTCAGTAAAAGTTATTTTTATTAATTATTTTTAGAATAAGATTATTATATAAATATTTATTTATTATTTTTAATTATAAAATCATATATCAAATTATAATATTTACCAATTATTAAATCGTTTTCATTAACTGAAATGAAGCTGAAATTAAACTAACTATAAATATGAGATAAAAGACCATTATTATTTAATTATTTTTTCAGTTACAAAATGAACTAAATTAAACAATTATGCATTATTGTTAACTAAAAAGTAAGCTATTAACAAATAGTTTTTGTTAAAAGCTGAAATAAAATATAGATCTTAGATGAAAAAAATGTATAATAAAGTTGCTTGTTAATGTCACTGTGTTGTTTGTCACTACACAAACGTGTCAGGTGGTCACATGACATTCACTTTCTGCCCTCTCATTGGTCATCTTCTCCATCACTGCTCAGCTGCATAAAGTTGCATGCGTTATTCAATTTTAGTGCTCAATAAAACAGAATATTGGTTTATTGCTGCTAAAACTGCAATAACATCCAATGAGATTCACTGAAAGAGACCAAAATAGATAGGACAAAATCTCTTTGCATGCTGTGAATATTAATCAGGTCATTTTGTGGTTAATGTTGCCTATATTAGCTGATTTTCTTTTACCTTTGTAAGGATAGTTATATAATTACTTTATTAAATGTGTATGTGTTGCTGTTTCATACTTTAAATATAACCAGTTTAATCTGTCTCAGCATTATAAACTCTCTTTTTTTTTACTTTTTTCAACTTTACGCTACATTTATGTTTATTTACACAGACTGTTTAATGCTGCTCATGTATATATGCATAATGTAAATAGCCTATGTATAAAAAAAATAAACATAAACGGGGACAAATTAGAGGGCAAAGCTCCAATATCATGACAAAATTATTAATTATTATTCTTGATTTTTTTTTTTTTTTTTGGACTAAGAAGTTATTGCATTTTAAGGATTAGAAAATCAAAACTTCACATTGTTTATTTCAGAAGCATGAAAAACAAAAAAGAGTTCAAATATGGAACAAATTAAAGCGAGCAAAGAATTGAAGCGGCTCTTGTCTTCAGTCTAATGTGACTCAACTTTCTCAGAAACACAGGTTATAATCACTGAAGCTGTCTTCAATTATTTACATATTTTCTGCACTTTATGGTAAGAGAAGTTGAAATGCTGATTCCTGCGCGCTGATTCATCAGAACACCTCTGATTGGTCACTGCGTTCATAACCTCAACAGAAACACACACGATTGGTTAAAAAACGCTCAACTTTACAAACCATGAGTAAAAAAGAAATCTGATATAACGCGAGCAGATCTAAAGTAAAGGTATTGCTGAAATAGACACTTTTCACTCATTGCAGGTGTATTTTTGCACGTATAACACATCAATTTGACTCACTTCTCCTCGATGAGCTGTTTCTGATACTCCTCGAACTCTTCTCGGCTCATTCCTTTAGACGCCGCTGTCTCTTTCCCACCCTCACTCTCCTCTCCATCGTTATTTCCTCCAGTCATGTTCTTCAGTTTGTCCCCCAACATCTGCTGCAGGAGGAACGACATCTCCTCTAATTTTAGGCCTGAAGAAGCAGATGAACTACTCAATATCCACTAGTTCATGTATTTGACCCGCGGCTTTCCAAAAGTAAGTTTTCCAGTTGGGAAATGCAAGCTGCTTTGGGTTTTTTGGAGCAACGACAACAATATGAAGACAATGGAGGTGTGTGAGTTCCAGATTTGGCACCTGTGATGAAGATGAGGGTGATGAAAACGGCTCAAGAGCTTAGCTCATTATAAATGTCCCACCTTGAGCCAAGGACGAACGGCTATTGTCTTCACGCATAATACTGCAGATCTGAAATACATAACTAGTGTCAGTTCATTTTATTAACAGAAATGATGTACAATGTTGTTCAAAAGTCTGAGACAACTAGTGAGAAATGCTTTTTTGCATGCTTGTTTATAATTATACAAATTAATTGAAAAGTTGAAACATGAACATAAAGCTGTGATTGTTAACAATCATTAAAATGAATAACTTAGTATTATTTATTAAATTATTTTATGCAATTTTTAGAATATGAACATATTTTTATCATTATTAATAATTATTATTTAGTTAATTTACTATTTAATTTTTAACTAAAAATTTAACTAAACATTTTAACTTTGTTTTGTTCATTGAAATAAGAAATAATAAAAATAAATACAAATATTAGATAAAAATCTAAGTTATAAGAAAAACTAAAATATTTACTCAAAATATTAACAGCTTCTCAAAGATACTCAAATAACCCTTTTAAAATAAACAGGTATAATGTACATGTGTAATATATATAAAAAACTACTGTTAATTATTTTTTATGAACTGAAAGGATGTATGATTTTGTCCAATAGTCTGAGACAACTAGTGAAAATTGCTTTTTTGTCTGCTTTTCTAACATGATACAATTTTTAATAACAAATACTTTTTAAATGTTGAAGCATAAACATGAAGCTGTTAGCAAAAATGAAACTGAATAAATATTACATTAAAATTATACTTTTTGTCAATTATTTTTACTGTTATACAGTGTTTAACTAAAAACTATTAGTTTTTAATTGCAATGAAGATTAAATAAAATATTAGGTAAAACTATTATTATATAGTTAATTATTTTACACTTATAAAATAATAGTTAACTAAAAATTAAACTATTAACCAGTTACTATTATTAACCATCCAATTATTATTGTTTTTTTTGTTAATTGAAATAAGAAATATTAAAAATTAAATACAAATATTAATATAAGTTTTTGCAAAAACTACAAATATATTAATCAAAATATTCATAGTAACTCTTAAGAGTTAACTCTAACTTGTTTATGTTTACATGTATAATGTATATACATAATATCACAGCAAATGAAGTACATAATTTTAGAGCAATTATTATCGTTTTGTTTACTTGTTTTTTATGGCACAGTGTGATTTATTAAAAATGTATTTATTTATTTTTAAATCACATTCTGAAATGAAATGAGGTGTTTTAACCTCGTTTCAGAGTAAAGTAGACTTTGTCACATCTTCGTTGTTCTCTATGTGAAGAGTGCTCACACATATAGAGCTGAAACACTGAATGCTTTTATTTATTTTGTCATCAGATGAAGTTCTGCTCTGCTGCTGCTGACAGGAGCCTCCTGGAGGTTTATAGAAACTTCAGAGCCATCTTGTGGTGAGTTTAGTGAAGTACAGCTCTGAACACATAGTTTTAACAGTTGAATGTCATATTTATCATTCTGAAGACAAAAACAGCAGATATGTGGCAGAAGGAATTCGTTATTGAATGAATTTAGATTGTTTTTAAACAATATAAGCGTTAATGTTCATAGCTGTTCTTCTGGTACAAATGTATATGGTGTGAAATCAAATGCGTCTGTCTAATGCTGAAATAAATCATTTAGCTCTTTTCGACTGCTGCATGTATGAAGAGAGATATGAGAGGATGAAATACAGAAGGAAGTTCCACATGACTGGCTGTGCTGAATGATGGAGAGGGTTTTAATGGACTCTGATGTTTCAGGTCAGCGTTTGTCCCGACAGAGAAACCTCAGGCTCCGTCTCAAACACACAGCGTCTCTCTAGATTCACTCTCGTCCATTATAAAGTCATCTTTGGGATGGACAAAACCATTAGAGGGCAAATGTAAAAAGAGTTTATGATGTTTATGGCTGTATACATTCACCAGTCTGAGTTTGAGTCAGTGCAGAAAAGCACATGAAATACTGCCTGGGAGCTTCTCAGTCTTATTTCTTTCTTTCTTTATTTTCAATGAAAATAAAATGACCTTGCAAAGCCAGATCCCAAACTGCTTTATTATTCAACAACAACAATAATAACAGTTATTATTATTATTATTATTATTATTATTTCAGCTGCCGTTGTTGTGTTGATGTTGTTAATGCTATTTTATAATAATAAAAAAATGCTATTTTTATAATAATATTATAATAATTATTGTTATTATTTTGAAATATAACTGTGGTTAATAATTATAATAATTCTTTTAATAATTATTACTGGACTTAGAAGAAGAAAAAAACATTATTATTTTATTTTTATACCTGTCATTGTGATTATAATGTAAAAAAATATTTGAATAAATATATTTTGCAATAATTTTCTTTATAATATATTATTATATTAATAATAGCAATAAAAAAGTTTTTTTATATTTTCCATTAATAAAATAATTGATTTTAATTATAATATTTTAACTATATCAATAATTATTTTTGTTATTTTCATACATTTTAAAATATTATTATATTAATAACATTTACCTTAGTGTTTTTATAATAAAAATTTTATTTGTAATTGTAATAGTATAACTGATGTGAATTATTATTATTTTATTATTTAATTAGAATATTAATTTCTATTTTTAATATAATAATAGCATTACAACAATAATAATAACAATTATTATTATTGTTATTATAAATAATTACAAATTTGTTTTGCAGGTTACAAGTAGTTGCATTTTCCTGATTTTAATTTATAAACAACTTAATAAATATATTACTATTAATATATAAATATATTATTAATAATATTTTATTATTACATATAATACAAATATTACATATGAATATTACACTTACCAAAAAATAAAACAATTTATCAAGTGTTATGTAAAGAAGCATTATGTGACTAATTTCCTGGCCTATATGGACTGTGAATGTGATATTTCATCACAAAACCTGCAAGCTCAAGCTTCCTGAGGACTAAACAGATGACATCATCACATAGTGCCTCAGCCAATCAGAGCGCAGCAGGAAACACGGCTCCACCAATCACAGGAGACCGAGGGATGGCCTTCTGTTTACAGACGCGGCCCAGACCCCCAAGCAGCTGTGAGAGAGAGAGAGAGAGAGACAGAGGAGAGATTGTGCTGGGATGGAGAGACAGGGATGCAGTTGCTAGGGAACAGCGACGAGATGTCCATCTTTTGCAGCTTGTTCCAGATACAGCAAGGTTGGGAAAGGTTGGGGAATAAATGCGGCGTATAAAAGAGAGAAGGACAGAAGAACAGGTGCTGTGACGTGATCTGGAGCTGGATTATGTGCTTGTCTGCCATGACTTATCAAACACATCTGATCGCTCAGAAGGAATCTGTGTGTTGTTGTTTCTGGATGATGATGATGATGGCAAGATCCTGAGACGCCCTCTTTGTCTGAGGATCTACAGACGGGACCAGCTTCACCCGAGAGTCAGATTCGATGGATTCAGTGCAGAGCTGAGACATCAACAGGCCTGGAGCTGAAACACACACACAGACCAACGCCTGCCAAGAGAAACTCCTTCTGCTGTGAGTGTTTGACCACACGAGTCATGAGATGCTGTCTGCAGCCCACTTTAATTCCACAGAGTGACATATTTCTGAGTAAACAGGACACTCGGGGAAATAAATCTTGATTATTCTGCGTGGAACTGATTGGATGCTGAAGGGAGTTTTTGTTTGACAGGTGGGTGGATGCTGGTTAAACAGCTGATGACAGACTAGATCTGCAGCAGATCAATACAGTCTGATCAAACATCACTAATACACTGTGTCTGTAACATGCACTGGTGTTATTTTTTTATTACTGAGATACAGTACTTTCAGGGGTTTTTTCTCTTTTGTTGTGTTTATCATTTGAATTTTAGTGTTAAGTTTTGTTGTGTGTCTATAATTTTTATACTTGCTTGTTTTGTTTGTTTTTAAAATTTCTATATAGTTGTCACTATTTCTTTTAGTTATTTTAGTACATCTGTTTCAACTAAATGAAAATAGGAAAAGTCTGAATTGTAATTTTTTGTATATGTCTATATAGATTTTATTATTTTAGTTATTTTAAATAAACTAAATGAAACTAGGAAATGTTGCTTTTTTAGTTTTAGTAGTTTTAGTCTTTTAGTAATTTTGTTGTGTGTTTTTTTATGCCTATGGTATATGATTTTTACTGTATTTTATTTTTGTTTTAGTTTCAATTATTTTTAAATTTTATTATTATTTTTTACATTTATTTATTTATTTATTGTATTTAAGCTAAAAGAAAATAAGACCAGATACATGTCTTAAGGAAGTACAGTGCCCTCCACTAATATTGGCACCCTTGGTAAATCTGAGCAAAGGTGGCTGTGAAAATAAATCTGTATTGTTTGTCCTTTTGATCTTTCAAAAAATTCAGAAAAAATTCTAACCTGTCATTGAAGTAAAACAACTGAAAATAGGGAGAAATTCTTGTGATGAAATAAATGTTTTTCTCCAATACATGTTGACCACAATTATTGGCACCCCTAGAATTTTTTATGAGTAAAAGTATATTCCCATTCATATTCACAATTGTGAGCACTCCAGGGTGATTATGAACATGAAATTATCCAGCCATGGTTTCTTGTTTTACAGAAATATATATAGGAGGGAAAACAAAGCCCAAAATCCCTTTATCATCAACACAATGAGAAAAACCAAATAATATATTTATGATGTGCTGCAGAAGTTAACTGAGCTTCACCAATTAGTGAAGTGGCTTTAAGAAAAGAGCTAGAGCTGTGAAAATTACTATTTCCACCATCAGGGAAATAATTAAGAATTTCCAATCAACATACAATGTTAGGAAGCTGCCTG
>JAUCMR010000156.1:556225-572644 GCA_032357425.1 Enteromius argenteus | reverse complement strand
TATGTATATATAATATATATATATATAAAATGTGTGTGTCGATATAATATTTCATTTATTTGCTTATAATATTAATAAATAATTATATTTAAATAAATGTTACACATGGTAATTTTTTCTGCAATATAATATATAAGAATTTCATTATTATATTATAAATGTAATATATCTGACTACATTACAGATTAGTCATTTTAAGCCTCAGATCAATTTTTGGGTGAACCTTTTGGATCCTCAAAGTAACAACTGCATACTTTTATTTTAGCTTTCAGTGTACTGAAATCATTTTAATATACCATATATAAAGATATTTGAAACAATATCATACTGCGATGTACAATAAATGGTACCTTTTATCAGACTCACACATTAAAAGTAACATCATGATAATGGTTTACACAGATGAGCATCCTATCACTGAACTGTCTGAACTGAGTTCTGTAACCCTCTTATTAACCGGAGCGTCTGTGACAGTGCAAAGACTGCTGGGTAATTACTGACTGTAGTCAGCATGAGATACACAAACACTGCTGTTCATAATGCCAGAGAGTGATGGGTTAATTGTGTCCTTCACTGCTGCTGAAACAAGTTGTTTAGAAGCTGCTATTGTGCACGGCTCCACATCATTTATGTGTGTGCTTTATCTGTGTGAGACTTTAAATAACCATCCTGTTGATCTGATGTAGTGTCGTTTCTTAACTGTCCCTGTTCTGTGGTAAAACATATATTTAAAACGATATATTTATCACAGAGACTTGAGGACGCATGACTCTTTTCTAGTAAGCACTTAAAAACCACCCCAAGCAAACACCCTAGCAACCACAATTAATAACCTAGCAACACTAGCAATTAAACAATACATGTGTGACCCCCCCCTCCAGGACCTCCAGGGCGGGGTCTGCAACAGATTTTTGGGGGCTCGTCCGGGATCGACTTCATACAATACAGTGACGTTGATCCAGAGATTTTTGAACCGCAGGACCAGAGACGTGGCGGTGCTGAGCCGTGGTGCTGGTGACCATCAAGTCTACAGAGACGTCAAGTTGCAGAGTGTGTGAAAGTGATGAAAGGACGGCTGACTTCTGACAGTGACGGAAGGGACTGCGAGACGTGCCATCATGGCAGATTGTGCAAGAAAAAGCCTAATGTGGGACATTAGGAAGTGTCTGATCACATTGTCTGCTGATGAACTGTTACGAGTTGCCAACATCATTGGTCCAGTGCCAGGAAGAGACCAGTCAGAACTAAACCCAGAAGACTGGTTTGGAGAGTTGTTTCAATCACATTAATGCCTTCATGTCAAGTGAGTTTTTGCTTGAATCAGAGGACCAAGGTGTGAGTGAACTGTTATCATTACAAGACACTGTGAATTCTGTTAAACAAAGTCGCACAGTTGGGTATTCACATGAGATTAACAAAAACATACACACTACATTCAAACCTCAATCACTTAACACTATGGATCCTGTTCAGTCAACAACATCATCCAATATAACTGGATCAGGGGACATTAGAATGGCCAGAACTGACACAGAAACAGAAGTACATAGGATGCTTTCCGATTATGAACACACCAACACAACATAACACACTGCCACAACAAACTAGTGACACAACACAACATAAAAGCCAATCTGAATTTTCAAAGCAACTAGATTCTGACAGAGTGTTCCCTGTTAGCATCCTTTCCTACATTCCACACCGGGAATTTAAGATACATGGGGATCAAATCGGGAATCACACATCAGATATCACCTATAATAATGTTTGTAGGCAGATAGATAATGGTGTAAAAGAGAACTTTAGCAATGCAGAAATAGTCAGAGGGGTACTTCAAATTATAAAGTCAGAGTTCTTCAAGGAAATGCTAATGAACAAAGAAGACATGACCATCAGAGAACTTAAGGGGTTACAGTCGCATTTGGGTGACAGAAGTAGCACTGAATTGTTTCAGGAGTGAATGTGCACCAAGCAAAGTGAACAAGAAACACCCCAACAATTTCTGTACAGGGTCAGGGGTCTTAAACAGAAGATACTCTTTGCTGAAAAACAGGCAGGTTCTGACAAGAAATACAACCCAGCGACAGTTCAGGATGTGTTTTTACACACTATGTACCAGGGCCTAGGACACAAATGCAAGGACATTCGCAGTGAGTTAAAGCCCTTATTAGCAATATATCGGATGATGAAATTCTGAAGCACGTCATGAAGGTTACAAGTGAGGAGAATGAAAGACCTCAAAGGCTAGGTCCACCATCCCGTTCAAAAGCCAGCATGGCAAGTTGTGCTCAACTCACGAAGGAGACAAAAGCTGTGAAAGAAATCCCTGAAATGAAAAGTCATAGCGATACCATAAAACAACTTTCTGCAAAAATGTATGCACTTATCAGCATGGTGAATACTATGAAACACTCCACATCACCATAACCTTGAAGCAGTTGTGAGTGTTCAGTGAGCAAGTCTACTATCCGTCATATAACCCGTCCACGTGGCTGTCCACAGTGTGTAGAAATGTCTTCAGTGAGGGATAAACAACTACTCCACAGCACACAAATGTTAAAGATAAGTCAAAATGAGCTGATCAGGTCTCAACAAGAAGACTCTGTATTCTCTCAAGTAATGAAGTGGAAGACTGAGAATGTCATGCTTACCAATGAGATGAGGAGAGAGGTGACTGGGGCAAGCAAACAACTCTTGTATGAGTGGAACAAGTTATTTGTGGAGGGAGGACTTCTATACCGACGGACTGGAGAAAGAAAGCAGCTTGTCCTTCCTAACAAGTACAAACAGTTAGTGTTGGAGTCCCTTCATAAAATGGGGCATGTGGGCATAAAGCGGGTGGTGAACCTGGTGAGAGAGCAGTTTTATTGGCCTTACATGAAGTAGGAAGTGGAGGATTATGTTGCTAAGAGATGCCCATGTATAAAACAGAAAAAAAACTTTCTGTTCATGTTCGAGCACCTATGTGCAGCATCACACTCGCCAATGGAACTGGTGTGTGTTGACTACTTACACCTAGAGCCAAGTCATGGAGGTTACGAATATATCCTTGTAGTCATGGATCACTTCACAAGGTTTGCACAAGCCTACCGTACAAAAAACAAGTCAGGACGGACTGCTGCTGAGTGCCTTTTTAATGATTATATTCCACGCTTGGGTTACCCTGCCAAGCTGCATCATGACCAGGGTCGAGAATTTGAGAATGAGCTCTTCCGTACACTCCAACAGTTTGCTGGAATAGGCCATTCACGAACATCACCTTACCATCCTCAAGGTAATCCAGTGGAAAGGTTCAACCGAACTCTCTTACAGATGTTGAGGACGCTGGCAGACAAAGAGAAGGAAAGTTGGAAAGAACACCCACCACAAGTCGCACATGCCTACAACTGCACTAGGCATGAATCCACTGGGTATTCCCCTTTCTATTTGTTATATGGACGGAATCCTCACCTTCCAATAGATCTAATCTTTGGTCTTGTGGAAAAGACAGACGAGGTCACACATAAAGCGTATGCAGACCAGTGGGCTACCAGAATTGCTGAAGCATACCAAATTGCAGAGAAGCACAGCCGACAGTCTAGTGCTAGGGGTAAAGAACAGTTTGGACAAAAAACAAAGGAGTCATAATGAAGCCAGGAGACAGGGTACTTGTCAGGAATCTTGGAGGACAGGGAGGCCCTGGAAAGCTTATGTGGTGAAGGAACAGGTATCAAACAACCCTGTTTATATAGTTTGTTGGATACTGGTTGAGAGTCCCAGCCAGTTTGACAGAGCCAAGGAGAGATGATCCACCTGAGCGAGTGCCTGCTACAGAATTATTCAGTGAAGTACAAAGAGAAGAACCCATACTCAATCAGATCCCACTTCCCATGGATGATAATGGTGCCGATAGTGTAGGTGCTATACCTGAAGATATGTCAGATGTAGTAGTTGCAAGCCCAGACCTGGAAATTAGGAGATCTGCTAGAGATAGGAGACCGAGACAGACGTTCATGTATGAGACACTAGGTTAGCCAACATTGCAACCACATTTAGCAGTTAACACTGTAGGGTTTTATGAGCCACCAGCTAGGCAAAAAGGGAGCTATACATCATACTATCCTAAACCAATACCAATAAGATCTATGATAAGTGTGTTTGAAGAGAATTAAGCTGCATTTTTTTAAGTTCTGAGTGATAGTTGAGAGCTTGATTTGCCGTGGCGGCCCTGGGCATCTTCAGACAACACAGAAGACTGCCTGTATTAACAGCAAGCTCTTGTCTCTCTCCCTTTTTTATTAAAAAAGACAATTTCTCATCTGTTGAGAAGACCTCCAGGGCGGGGTCTGCAACAGATGAAATATCTCAACACCCAGTTAAGGCCAGTTATTATTGTGGTTCAGTAAATGAAAGTGTTTTGTGTGTATTTTGGTGTGTTGTGGTCGTGTGTATAATTTCTGTGTTGATTTCCAGACCTCTTCCTGAAGACGGTGATTTAGACGGACTCACTGACAACACTGGTAAGTTTATACAAGTTCATCTTTTATTAGTTGAAGAAGGAACAGTTCAAGTGCAAAGTTGCACGGAAAATATTTACAAAATAATTATATTTAATTATGAAATAGTTATGATATCTTTATTTAATATTTCTATTCTATAAATGAAAAAAACAAATGTAAGAAAACAAATAAAAACAAAACAAAGACATAATCACTTAAATTATAAATATTTATTAAATATTATTATTATTTTATATTTATCAAAATATTTATTATATATTTTTAAAAATAACAATTAGTATATAAATAAACATTAACTGAAATAAAAGTGGAAAAAAAACTAAATTTATTTTATTTCAATTAGTTGCCAGAGCAGCTTTTTTTCAATATAATTTCATTTTATAATCGTAACATTTCAAAATGAATTACATGATCACAACATAATCTCATTTAGTTTGAGTAATAAAATTACTAAAACCGAAATCAAAATTAGACATTAAACAAAAACTTTACAAAAACACAATTATTTAAAGTACTAAATATTTAAAAATGCTTCCTTTATATTAAAATAATTATTGTACATTTTAAAAAACTTACTTAACTAAGTAACCAAATAAATATTTTATTTTAACAAAATAAAATAAAAGATTTAAAAACTTTTTTTTAAATTATTTGATTTCAGTAGTTGCCAGAGCAAGATTTTGCCCAGTGTAATTGCATTACAAATCATAATCATAACATTTCAAAACAAATTTCATAGTCATAACAACATTTTCATTTCACTGAAATATCACTTTGAATAAAAATAAAAAACTGAAATGAAAAAATATGAAATACAAATAATAAAAACTAAATAGACATTTAAAACTGGAAAGCTAACTAATAACAGTAACACAAAAAACAATGACAAAATCCCTAAAACTTAAACTAAAATGAAGATGGAAAACAAAATAATTAAAACTAATTGAAAGTGCGATAATACTGTAGTATATTAATGATACAAAACTTCACTTGAAGAGTGGTTAAAGAGCGTATGAAGGATACTGAAGTTGTCAGAAAGCGTGCAGGTTTCTTTTAGACGTCTGACAGCTTCTTTTTTATAAATGTGTTTTCTCAGCTCCTGAGCGTATGTGTGTGTGTTTCTGTCAGCTCATCATGCGGCTCTGACGGCGGATCACATGGACTCAGTCCGACAGAAGCGGCGCACACTCATCGCTCCAGATATTAACCTGTCTCTGGATAAAAGCGAGGGTTCACTGCTTTCTGATGACTTCCTGGAAACACCGGATGACCTGGACATAAACGTGGACGACATCGACACGCCGGACGACGACTCGCTCGGCTCCCTTAACAACGCCAACGAGCTGGAATGGGAAGGTCAGTCAGAGGTCAAAGGTCACAAAGGTTCTGACTGGAAAACCAGGGCCAGTTTCATAAACTTTGCCACCATGTTAAATGAGTAGCTCACTTCCAGAACAAACATTTACAGATAATGTACTCACCCCCTTGTCATCCAAGATGTTCAGTCATAAAGAATTTTTTTCCAGGATTTCTCTCCATATAATGGTCTTCTAAGCTGCCAAAATGCAGTTTAAATGTAGCTTCAAAGGTCTCTAAATGGTCCCAGCTGAGAAACAAGGATCTTATCTAGCAAAACGATCAGTTATTTTCAAAAAATAAAAAATAAATAAATACAATTTATATACTTTTTAACCTCAAATGTTCATCTTGTCTAGCTCTGCATGAACAGTTTTCCATTTCAAGACAGTTAGGGTATGTCTAAAAACTCCCATCAAATTTTCCCCTCTAACTTTACTGTCTAGTAAATTGCTGTTTTACGGGGGGGGTTTGTACTTTCTTTGCATGTTTACTTTGTCGGTACTTCTGCACCGATGTAGAATAATTTTGAAGTTGGGGAGAAAATGAGATGGGAGTTTTTAGACCTACCCTAACTATCATGCTGAGTTCACACAGAGACACCATAGAAGTCCATTATATGGAGAGAAATGTTGAAAAAGCATAATTTTTTATGACTTAAGAAAAAAAAACATGGACATCTTGGATGACAAGGTGGTGAGTACAGTATCTGTACACTTTTGTTTTAGAAGTGAACTACTCCTTTAAGACTGTGTCTTAAGAACGTTTGACCAACTAACAGTTGGCTAACAGTCAAAGGGTAATCAGTCTTACTTCTCCAGTACAAATCAGATCAATCTACCATTTCATAACTAAATTAAAGTGCCCCTATAATGGATTTTTGAAAATGATCTTTCATGTAGTGTGTAACACATCTCTAAGTGAATGAAAACATCCTGCAAAGTTTTAAATCTGAAAGTGCACCGTGTATAAAGTTGTCTGAATCATTGAAACCAGTCATTTTTAAAACAAGTCCCAAGCCCTTTCATGTTGACAAAAAGGAAACATTATCATATTCCCCGCCCACTTGTTGGTCTGAATGAAAATGTAAATTCATTCTTCACCACTAGGTGTCGCTTTTGTGACGTTAAAAGCTCACAAACACTGCTTTAAATAAAATAGACCAATCACTGGAGGAGTTTGGAAAAATGAATGGTTTGGGAGTCCTTGAACAAATAAGGTAAAAAAAATAAATGCATATTATAAGAAAATGAAAGTGTTTTTTGACCTTGCATCCATGTCAACCTGTTGTTTGTGACCAAAATATTAACCTTTCATAACCCATAACAGGGGCACATTAAAAAAGTAACGACCAGTCTTGAAGAAAAAAATTTGTGTAATCAGTTCATGCAGCCAGCTCCAGGATACACAGAAGGAGACTCATTTGTAGATTAGCAGCAGACTGTGCTGTTTTTCAGACGACACCCCGGTGGCCAGTGCGAAGGGTCCGGGCGGTGAGGAGGGCGATGGAGCGGGTCGTCTCTGGAGGACGGTGATCATCGGAGATCAGGAGCACAGGATAGACATGCAAGTCATCAGGCCATACCTGCGCGTCGTCACACATGGAGGTCAGTCACAGAGACTGATCTTAAAGCTGAATAAATAAGCTTTCCATCCCAATATTTGTCTGAGCAATATCACTCTTGTACTCGAGCGATATTGGCTCTATATCAGTGGCTGTTATAGAGCCGATATCGCTCGAGTTCAAGACTGATATTGCGTTTATACATCATTTCGACGGCACAAGTGTGTAAATAAATTTTAAACAACAACAAAGTATCTTTAAAAGCCCTCTTCTGTGAAAACTACTTCCTTTTTTAAGAATACAGAGAGAGGCCTCTAACAATAGCTTGCTCTATTCTTTTTCTGTTCTATCCATTTTCTTTATATTTATTATATAATAAAAAAACCTCATTACATGTATTGCGTTAGACTAACTGAGACTTGTCATATCATTTGCATATCATTGTTTTTTTGTTGATTGTTGTTTTGTTTCATGCCTAACAACACCCTTCAGCCGTGATTTATTCACAATACAGCACTGCCTCGAGCACCTCATTGCTTACTTAACACTAAATGCAACTTTGTTGTATAACTCATCACACAGTTTACACACACAAACATAATCACAAAGAGGTAAGGTATGTCTTAAAGGTACAGTTGCAAAAACAGCTTGTTTAATGATAAAAGATGGAAAATAAATATGAAACCTGAATGAGAACTGTTTCATGTTTGGGAGCACACTGCATGTGGACTGAAGGGGAAGTACAAGGCTGTTTTACACAAACACAGGGATCAGTGAATATGGAAAGTGTTAACCTTGACTCTGTTCCTGTTTGTGTTCACAGGTTATTACGGTGAAGGACTGAACGCAATCATCGTGTTTGCTGCATGCTATCTGCCCGACAGCGGCTGCACAGACTACAATTACATCATGGAGAACCTCTTCCTGTGAGACACAAACACTTTTTTTCAGTTTTAGTTTTAGTTACCTTAATATATTAAGGCCCAGTTTTGTAGACAGGGCTTAGCCTAAGCCAGGATTAGGTCATAGTTAAATTAGGACATTTAAGCCATTTTTACAAATATGCCTTAGAAAAAAGCATTATTTATCTTAAGATAAAACAAAGGCATTGACATGTTTGAAGATCAGTCAGTGCAAGTTTCTTTCAGTTGAAACAGAAATGCTGCTGTGGCATGTAGTTCAAATAAGAGGTGTTTTTGGTAACACTTTACAATAAGGTTCATTAGTTAACATTAGTTGACAACATTAGTTAGCATGAGCTAAGAATGCTTCTACAGCATTTATCAATCTTAGTTAATTCTAATTTTAGCATTTACTAATGCATTATTAAATTCACAAGTTGTGTTTGTTAACATTAGTTTATGGACTGTGAGCTAACATTAACTAACAATGAATAATTGTATTTTTATTAACATTAACAAAGATGAATAAAGAGTTTAATACTTGTAGTTAGTAATACATTAACTAATGTAAACAAATGACATCTTATTGTTAAGTGTTACTATGTTTTTGTATTTTATTTGTTAAAGTTTATTTTCTTTCCCGTTCCCTCCTTCAGGGAACAAGGGTTACCTACGTAACCTAGACGTTCCCCCTCAGTCGAGTCACTCCAACGTTACATATGGGAACAGACCCGTGGAAGAGGCCACGACCCTGAGCCGCGTTACGCAGAGACCCCCGTGCCGACATGCAAGCGTACCAGCAGAAGAGTCTGCACGTAACCTTCCCGACGCCCTTGGGGCCGAATAAGGGGGCCCCGCAGGGATGCCAGTTGTACTGAAGCAGGGGTTGGGGGGGCGGAGAACATGTACAACATTTGCAGTTTTTACAACATTTGCAGTTTTTACATGTGGAACTTGAATAATTCAATATATATCGATAAGTTATGGATATATGAAGAGAAACACGGCCTTCTGGATGACCGTGGAATATTGAGATTTGTAGCCACAACCTACAGGGAGAATGGCACACGGATCCCGTAGGAATGCCGCAACAAGTCGACACCAGCCGGCATCCCGTTCACCTGCTTTGTCTTTTAAGTGAAGACACGGGAGGACACAGCCTCTACGCGAAGATCATCGAACCTTGCGAAGGTGTGGGGTGTCGCCCAGCCTGCAGCCCTACAGATATCTGCTAGAGAGGCGCCGTGAACCAATGCATAGGAGGAAGCAACACTCCTTGTGGAGTGGGCCCTCAGTCCTAAGGGGCACAGCTCTCCCTGGTATAGATACACCAGGGAGATGGCATCTACCACCCAGTGGGTCACCCAACCTCTGTTTAGAGACAGCATTCCCTTTCTGCTGACCTCCATAGCTACTCGGAGCGTCCGAAGCTCCGGGTGCGGTCCACATATATTTCGGGACACAACAACTCAGGCCGGGTCTGCCTCCTCCTGGGGCAGAGCTTGCAGGTTCACTACCTGATCGCAGAAGGGCATGGTAGGAACCTTGGGCACAGGGCGGGGGGTCTCAGGTTAACGTGAGAACAGCCGGCCCAATTTTCCAGGCAGATTTTCATCGACAGAGAAGGCTTATAGGTCCCCTACCCACTTGATGGAGGCCAGTGCGGTCAGGAGCGCTGTCTTGAGTGACAGGTATTTCAGCTCGACCGACGTGAGTGGCCCGAATGGGGCCTGCTGCAGGCCACGAAGGGCAACGGCGAGGTCCCAAGAGGGCACAAGGTGCGGTCTAGGGGGGTTAACCTGTCTCGCACCTCAGAGGAACCTCACGACCAGTTGGTGCTTCCAAGGGATCACTGCATCGTGATACGCTGCGCAGCAATGCACACTTTAAGAGTTGAAGGAGACAGCATGCACTCCAACTTCTCTTGCAGGAAGGAAAGCACAACTCTGTGCGTCTCTGTGGGTCCTCTCTTTTTTTTCGAGAGAGAGAGAGGAGCACTAGTCGACGAACAGACCCCTCAGTGCGTAGTAGCCGGAAAGGTCTGACGCATCCACGTCCAGGAACCAGACGTGCGGGTTTCACCAGTCAGGACGCGGGTGCCAGATTGTGCCCATGCCCTGAGAAAGAAGGTCCTTCCTCAAAGGGGTTTTCCAGGGAGGGACTGCAGCGAGGAGACCAGATTGGCAAACTAGGTTCGGGAGGGCCAATACGGCGCTACCAGCAAGACCTGCTCCTCGTCCTCCCTGATCTTGCACAGTGTCTGTGCAAGGAGGCTCACTGCATCTGACTCCACAGGAGCAGATGGCGGGCGAGTTGTGACATGTGGCGGGAGCGTAGAAAAGAAACCCTCTGTACAAGGGAGAGTTTGCTCTTTTCTCGGCTGACCTGAAGGTCCAGATGGCTGAGGTGCCGAAGCACCAGGTCCTACTCTCTTTAACAGATCCCGTGAGTGAGCTACGATGAGCCAGTCGTCGAGATAGTTGAAAATGGGCAGGCCAACTGGGAGTACTGACACGCTCAACCCTCGTAGCAAACCGCCGGAGGGGTCTGGCCGAGATAAAATCGAGACGTGAAAGTACACCTCCTTCAGGTCAATGGCTTCGAACCCATCCAGGTGCCGAATGCACAAGAAGATGTGCATCCTGATCGGCAGCCTGAGAAGGGACTGATTCAGAGCTCGAAGATGCAGGATGGGTCCTAATCCACCGCTCTCCTGGGCACAAAGAAGTCAGGACTATAGAACCCTGACCTCATCTCGGCTGAAAGGCACAATTGCATCCTTCGCCAGTAGGACTGCAACCTCCGCAAGCAGGAGAGCAGCATCCATGTCCGGAGTGGACATTGGTGAAAGGGACGCGACTGTACCTGGGCGGATGCCTGGCGACGAATCGCACAGCCGAGGCGTACCATCCGAATCAGCCACCGCAAGGGGCTGGGAAGCTCTAACCAGGCTCCAAGCCTGGTCGTTAAGGGGATGAGAGAGACGTTGACCGCCGTGCACAGTGGGCAGCCTAGGGGGGACCGGGGAAAAGGGACTAATCCCAGAAGGATAAACGTCCTGGAGAAAAGTACCTGCTCCCTGGTTCCTGTGCTGGTGATATAGGGCTCCGGGTTCGAATCTGAGGGGGTGTGCTCAGAAAGGGACCTCGGGGCACTGGGCCCAGAGGAGCTGTTGCAAACTCCCTCACCTCTGGGCTGCCCACATCAGGGAAGCCTCGCAGTTTTGCAGATGTTTCCGGCCCCTGAGAAACGGGCAGCAGCTCAAGGTCGGGCCGCCAGTCCTGTTCTTGAGCCTCGGTGGGGGACGAAGCAGGTTTGGAAGCCGCAGGGGGCGCCCTCGGTGACGAGCAGGCGGAGGCTGAGCACAGTAACGTGTGTAGGGCGGTGGCAGCCTGGTCCACAGCAGTAAGCTCGGCCTGCGAAAGCAGACGAGAGCTCACAGGCTTTGGAGGGCTAGCGCGACTGATCCAGCCAGGGGGCGGTGCTGTGCTGTGCGGGCATGCGCCGCAACAGCGCGCTCAACCTGGGGGACCGCCGTGCAGCCCTTGACTGCCCCTCCATGCCTCGGGCTGCTTGTGAACTGCTGAGACCTGCTGGGCCCAGTCCTTGACAGTGTCGCCGAATAGGCTGACCTGAGAGATGGGAGCGTCAAGAAAGCGTACTTTGTCAACAATTGTCATCTGTGCCAAGTTCAGCGTTAGGTGTCGCTCCTGGACAACAGCTGTGGACATCACCTGGCCAAGGGATTGCGCCGCGACTTCCGTCGCCCTTTATTGAGGGCGGGGTCAGTCGGGCGCGAGGTTCCTGCATAAGCCCTTGATCAGGACCACAGTGGATGAAAGCCCACATGCTTTGGAGGGCAGGCGCGGCTGATCCAGCCAGGTGGCGGCACTGCGCGGGCATGCACCGCAGCAGTGCACTTAGCCTGGGGGACCGCCGCACAGCCCTTGGCTGCCCCACTATCGAGGGTGGCGAGGGGTGAGGAGCCGAGGCATAGGTGAGGGTGGGACCCGCCACGACCTCCAGCTCCGTGTGCACCTCCGGGAAGAAAGGCACCGGGGGAGACGCGGGGTTGCCGCCGTCCCTCCCCAGAAACCAATCATCCAGCCTCGAAAGAATGGATGTCGGGCACCATGGATACCCCCAATCCGATCCCCTCGGCGGCTCGGAGGAGCATAGCCGATAGTTCGGGGTCCGGCTCGGACAGGGCAGCGACCGCAGAGGGGCACCGTCTTGGGCGAGACGTCCACCTTACCAGCCGACTCTCCCTCTGATGCTTCAATAGACATCTCATCCTACTGGGGTGCACCTGAAGAGACACTCGACCCATCTGCCCTGGCAACACTTACGGGACTACATGACGGGGCAGAAGTCCGCGGGGTTTTTACGCCATGGTCATGCATTCGCAATGAACGCATGAATCATCCATGAACACCGCGATCATGTCCGTCCAGAGAGTTGAGAAAAGTACCGCACCCGGAAGCGCACGGGCGGTAGACATCCCGGGAAAATGCCTACCAACCGTTAGAAATTGCTCTTTTTTCCCGGATTGCCCAAGGAGGACCTTCGTGGCACGACTGTGCACTCAATGACAGGTCTTTCCTCTTTGGAATGCAAAAAGCTGGCTTTTCTTGTCTTTACAAAGACAACCAGCCCGCAGGAACCTGCTGACAGCTGGCCAGATGTTGTTGCCGTCAGGGGGAGAGAGCATGAACTCGCAGGAACTCTTTCCTTCAGTGCTCACGAGGCAAGGCTCCGAAGCAAAAGTCTGCAGGTGCACTAGCCTTTTTAATAAGGCTCAGAGGTGATTAGTCTATCATGCGAGTTCCCATATGTAACATTGGAGTGACTAGACTGAAGGGGAACCCTGTTATACATACACCACCATTCAAAAGTCAGTTGGATTTTTTTTTTTTTACTTAATACCTAATCTTTACCTATCTTTTACCTTATGCTTTTATTTTAAAAAATATATATATATTAAATTGCTCAAAAGTGACTGTAAACACATTTTGCAATGTTCTGAAAGATTTCTATTTCAAATAAATGCTGTTCTTTTGAACTTTATATTCATCAAAGATTCCTGAAAAATACAGTATCAGTTTCCAGAGAAATATCGGGCATCTGTTTCCAACATTAATAATAATTGATAATATAGCTAATGTTTTTGCACATCCAATGTATTCCGATAAACAATTATTTTAAATTGTAAATATTTTTCACAATATTACAGTTTTTACTGCACTTTTAGTCAAATAAATGCAGCCTTGATAAGCAGAAAAGGCTTTTGAATTTGATAGACCCTGTTTCACAACAGACAAATGCAGATGATTTACAGGTTTGCACTATGGATATTTCATCAGAATGCTTTATTGTTTTGTGTCTGCAGGTATGTGATCAGCAGTCTGGAGCTGCTGGTGGCTGAGGACTATATGATCATCTATCTGAACGGAGCCACACCGCGCCGGAGGATGCCTGGCATCAGCTGGCTCAAGAGATGCTACCAGATGATCGAAAGACGGTATAGCTCAGCTGATCACTTCATCAAACACACATGGGACGCATATGTGACTCTGAAGCACAAAAGCAGTCATAACAAGTAGCAGGGGAATGTTTGTGGCAATAGTATGGGTCAAAATGATCTATTATCAGATTCCAGTTTTTCAAATAGTTGTATCTCAGCCAAATATTGCTCAATCCTAACAAACCTTGCATCAATTGGAAAGATTATTTATCAGCTTTCAGATTTAAAAAATTACCCTTGTGGCTGCTTTTGTGGTCCAGGGTCACATATTTTGAAAAAAATTAAATAAATCATTTGTGGTTATACTTATATATATATATATATATATATATATATATATATGTATATACTGATACTAGTTAGGACTAGTGCTGTCAAACAATTAATCGCATCCAAAATAAGTATGGTTTACATACTGTAATATATGTGTGTGTAGTGTGTATATTTATTATGTATATAGAAATACACACTCATACAGTATATATTTTGAAAATATTTACATGTATATATTTATATAACTTATATATAAATGTATTTAACTTACAGATATTTTTCTTAAATATATATATGCATGTGTGTGTGTTTACATAAACATAATAAATACACACATATATATATTTTGTAAACAAAAACTTTTATATTAAATGATGTGGTTGTGATTGATGGTTTGAAAGCACTACTCGGGACCAGTTTTGGTGTGGATTTCACATGAATTCTGTTCATTTTATTCCATGAACACCCAGGTTGAGAAAGAATCTCAAATGTCTGATCATTGCACATCCCTCCTGGTTCATCCGGACCGTTCTGGCCATCTCACGGCCCTTCATCAGGTTAGAAAACACCTAACATTGCACAAACACCCTCAGTTTGTGGAGTGTGTTTCAATTCACTTGAATTCCTCTACAGTGTGAAGTTCATGGAGAAGATCCGGTACGTCCAGAGTCTGGAGGAGCTGGCTCAGATCGTTCCCATGGAGCATGTGCAGATCCCCGAGTGTGTGCTGCAGTAAGTGCCCTACACCAGCAGGAGGAGACACACGGATGTCTTCTGAGACAAAATAAACTAAAACACTCCAGGGCAAGACTGAGTTTGGTTAAAGCTGTATGCGGAAATTAACATTTCACATTAACGTGGTATCATGTTGCATATTTAATCCTGTTAATCCTGACATATGAAGTATAGCAGTCTGGAAAATTACTTTTTTTTAAAAAAGAAAAGTTTGTTGAACCTTTAGAGAGAATATAAATTCTGCTTGTTGTGTGGGCCTAACATTTTTGATACATCAGATGCTGATATTTACATTGAAGTGATGAAACTATGATGCTTATAATGTAAATCAATGAAATAACATAAAATTATACAAACATACTGACATAAAATGATACAAAAATATCAGTTGTCACTCAGTATGTCAATGTCTTAGTAAAGATGAGATTTACATGATCCAAACATGCAGTACAATGAACAAATATTTCTCAAAAGCCCTATTTGAAATATTATTCACATTTAAACATGATTTCATGTAGAATCAAGTCAAGTGAAGCTGCTTCAGTCCAGTGTGTGTTCATCTTGAAATATTAATAATTATTACATTTAAATGATAGAAATCAGTAGATTTGACAGCAAAAAGACACGTGAAGGAAGATGTTTGTATAATTACTAGTGCTGGCAAATGATTAATCACATTCAAAATAAAAGTTTTTGTTTACATAATATATGTGTTTGTACTGTATATATTTATTAGCCTATATATTATATTATATTATATATTACCTTATATATTAATACAAAGACATGCACATATATATTTATGAAAAATATGTTGTGTTTATATTAAATAGATTTATATATAATATTAAATATAAGAATATAAATGTATATACAAGTAAATATTGTTACAGTATGTACTGTATGTGTGTGTATTTATATATACATAATAAAAATATACAGCACTAATAATTACACTAAAAGAGCTTTTACTTGATAAAAAATAAACTATCAATCAGATGACAGAGGGCATAGAGTTGATTGTTTGCAACAGGTTTAGAAATGTATTTATAGGGTTAAATATGAATAATGTATTAATGTAAAACACACATACTGCATACTGTAAGAAATGAGTATCAGGGCAGGTCCGAACAGTCGTAGGTTTCTGGTGTGAGGTTTTGGAAATGCACAGTGTTTGTAATGCGTGACAGAGCAATAACAGAGTTTATGTTCTCCTCTTTCTGCAGTTGTGACGAGGAGCGGATCAAAGCACAGAGAGAAAGGTAAAACCGCAGGGGCTTCTGGGATGGTGTGGTGTTACGTGATCTGAGTACTCTGGCCTTTACATGATTCAAATGTTAAACAGGAGAGGTGCTCTTACAGTCCGGCTCATAACACACACAAATTCCTGCCTCTGCTGAATTATTTTTATCTCCGGAAAGACGGATTTATCATGTGCGTTGTTAACAGATCACATTAACATTAAGTTAGGCTTTAACCTTCTACCTGGAGAGAAAACGGTGTTCCAAAGTGTGGGGGGGGGGGGGGGGGGGGGGGGGGGGGGGGGGGGGGGGGGGGGGGGGGGGG
>JAUCMR010000156.1:529968-554571 GCA_032357425.1 Enteromius argenteus | reverse complement strand
AAGGAATGCTCTCTTTTCTCTTATCAGGTGTTCTCCAAACTCTTCAGGCGTTACAGGAGAAAACTCAGAGCTGTTATGTTGGGAAAAGGACATAGCAATAATTGAGGCTGCATGTATTGGAGAAAAACATTTATTTCATCATGAGTTTTTCTCCCCTTTTCAAAAGGATAAACAATGCAGATTTATTTTCACAGCCACCTTTGCTCAGATTTACCAAGGGTGATGATATTAGTGGAGGGCACTGTGTGTGTGTATATATATATATATATATAATTTATTATTTTTTTGTATGGATTTTTATTTTCATAATTATAAGAAAAATGTGTGAAAAAAGTTGCAAGTATTATTTTTGTGTATTTATTATTATTATTTCATGGCAGAAATTGACTTCTATAATACTATAATAATTTTTATTTAAATGTATCTACATATTGTATTATGTATTTATTGGTAATTTATTTACTTTCTTAGGCATTTTAATCTATGTTTTATTTATTTACTCATTTTCTTAAATTAACAGTATTTATTTATTTGTTTGTTAAACTGAATTATTTATTCATTTATTATTCATATTTTTATTAATTTACATTTATTTGTAACCTATATAACCTTATTTACTTTAGTCTTCTTTAGAATTTTTTTATTTTTAATTAATTAATTTTTTCTTTCCTCTTTCTAAACTTTTCCACAAACACACTAGCACTGCCTTATGGCCTCTGAACCCCAATATTATATTTCTCATTGAATATCGTTAGAAATCTGTCCAGTTATGGAAGTTGTGTCACTGCATAGATTTTTCCTGCTGATTTTAAATGCAAATGTTCAAATCTAATGTGATTGTTTAATATGCATGCCATAAATGCAGAGAAATCAGATGTGATTTGTTTGTTTTGAATGCTTCATTTTGCAGACCGCCGTCCGTGGCAGCGGAGGCCTGTCCCTGACGCGTCTCATTGGGTAAGAGAGCAAGCGGCTGACCGTAACAGTAGATGAGCAGCAGGGTGAGTTTAATGACCTCTGGACCTTACGCCATATTTGGGGTCTCTGAATCTTGTCTGCCTGTTACATAAAGCTCATCTGCTGCTCTCGTCGACCCTGCCGCCTACCGCTGCTATTTTTGACCAGACTACTGACCGGCACATGGCCGATATCCCAGCAGAAACACATGGTCCAGCATGTCTGTCTGTCTGTCTTTAGTTTGGGGAGTAACCTAAAGGGATAGTTCACCCAAAAATTACAGTTGGATCATTATTTACTCAAACCTGCATGCTGTTATTTTCATTCTCATAGCCGTTTCCTTCTCAATGGCTGTCAAGGACAAAACCCCCATAAAGGCAGTCCATATGACCGACGGGCTTCATCCCAAGTCATCTGAAGTCATATGATAGCTTTGTGCGAGGAACAGACTGAAATTTAAGTCATAAGACATGTGAAAACCTACGAAGGTGTTATTGACGTCCACCTTGCCGTGACATGCATTAGACTGACCGCTTGATTTGTGACCTACAGCAAAAAGGAAGCTTCTGAAGGGTTTTTTTCTAATTATAGTACTGTGCTCTTATATAGAAGCCTTTTTCTGTCACAGATTAAAAATTCTTCACAATTCTGACTTTTTTTTTCTCTTAGAATTCTGAGTTTTTTTGTATATATACAAAAATTATAAGAATGTAAATACATGTAAATATTTTCAAAATATATACTGTATATGTTTGTATTTATATATACATAAATATACACAGTATACATTTATTATGTAAATAAAAACTTTTATTTTGGGTGTGATTAGTCGCGATTGTTTGACAGCACTAATATATTTATTTACATACAGAGAGAGAGAATTTGAATATATTTATATTAATTTATTAAGATGTATGTAATATATTTAAATTAATAGTTTGACCATGTTATTTGCTCAGCAAGATTATGTAATATATTAAATCTATAAAATGTTTATATATTAAAAATGGAGCATAAATTAAATAACATAATATCTCTGAAAGGATTATTAATCAAACTACAACCATAAAAAAAAATGTTACTTCGAAGAAAAACAAAGTTAACTAAAATAAATACAATATAAAATGGAAACATTTCTCATTTTATTTAGTTTAATTTCTAAAAATAAATATTTATATATATATATATATATATATATATATATATAAATAGTATTTATGCATACATACTTCTTTTGACATTATTTTTGGTAAGACTCTTTTTGTCCATTCACACGAGTAGAAAGCAAAACTGTTGATACATACAAAACACAAAGATCCTAAAAATCTACAGGAGGGTTAAAGTGATAAATATAGTCATTGTGAATTTTATTTTTCTCATTTACAGATACACCTGGAGGCAGGGATTCATCTGTGCATGTAATTTTCCAAAGGTGTTCCTTTGAAGAACAATCATGTGGACGAACACAATCATCATCATCTTCATCTCAAAACACAATGATGTTTGTGGCGCTCCATCTACACTGCAGTGTTTCCATACACACTGACCTTTGACCTGGATTAGAAGCAGACCACAGCTGAGTAAGTGTGAACGAGAGCAAAAACAGACTCTTTTCTAACACTTGTTTTGTTTCTGAAGAGGAACATCTGTACAAACATCTTGTGTAACAGTCGTTGTGTTGTACAGATGTAAAATGTGGCATGTTTAAAGCCAGCGGGATTTTAACTTGATTTGGCCAGCCGCTTCCACAATGAGAAACACATTCAGCCTGTTACATAACACAGCAGCTTACAAGTTTAAAGTCAACGTGAAATCATGTTTATTTTTTTGTAATCTTTCATTGGACAATTTGCTATGAAAACAACCAAGCGCCAAAAAATTATTTAGTCATAGCTTTGGACTGTTGCTGTCGGTCTTTTAATCTTTTCTCAACCAAAAATTCATTCAAAACTTACTTTCATATTGAAACCTGTTTCTGCCACTGAATAAAAAATTTATTTTATTTAAGTTGCGACTTTTTATCTCACAATTCTGACTTTTTTTCTCAGAATTGCAAGATATAGCATTGCAATTTTGATAAAAAAGTCAGAATTGTGTGATACAAACTCACAGTTGAGAGTTACAAAGTCTTATATCTCAGAGTTCTGACTTTATAAATCTCAGATGTGTGATATAAAGTTGCAATTCTAGACTTTTTTTTTTCTTAACTTTTTTTTCCAGAATTGTTAGTTTATGTCTTGGAATTCTGCCTTTTTCTTCTCAGAATTGTAATATAGAAGCAATTGCGAGTTATAAAGTTCAATCTTGAGGGAAAAAGACTGAAATGTTCTCAGAATTGTGAGTTTATATCATGCAGTTCTGATTTTGTCTCACAATTGTGTTTATTTTTCAGAATTGCGAGTTTTTCCCAATTGAGAAAAAAAGCCAGAATTGTGAGTAAATTTGCAATTGCCAGAGAAAAAGTGATTTGTGAGATAAAAAAAAGAAAAAAAATCACAATTTTTATTCATTGGCAAAAACAGCTTCCATACCTTCAGGCCATCCAAGATGTAGATGAGTTTGTTTCTTCATCAGATTTGGAGAAATGTTTGCAGTTCATCATTGTCTCAATGAAGTGAATGGGTGCCGTCACAATGAGAGTCCAAACAGCTGATAAAAACATCACAATAATACACACCACTTCAGTTCATCAGTTAACATCTCGAGAAGAAAAAAGATCCAGATCCACTGAAATATGAGTACATAATCCATAATAATGTTACATAATGGATAATTATACACAGATCAAGCAGCCTTTACAAGTCAAAACAGTCCTAAACAGCTCTAAACAAATATGTGGGTGGATTTTGATGTGAGAGACAACAGAAGATGCCCTTTTCCACTGGACGAAGGTTTTTTTTTTAAATTGTGGGTTATTGTGATGTTTTTATCAACTGTTTGGACTCTCATTCTGACGGCACCCATTCACTGAAGAGCATCCGTTGCTGAGATACTGATGCACTGCTACATTTTTCCAAATCTGTTACCATGACAATACAAACTCATGTTGTATGGCCTAAGTTTGAGGACATTTTCAGAAAATTTCAGATCAATTTTGGTTGAACTGTTTCTTTAAGTCAGTAATTCAATTGTGGTTAATATGAACGCAAGTTTATAGCAATAATAGCAAATCAGGAATTGTTTTAAAAAAGAAGCCCGACCTTCATGTTGACTTTTAAACTGATCTGATTAAATGTACAGTATGCCACGTGAACAGAGAATGTGAAGGCTGTGTTCTCATAAAGTGAGCTGTGTGTGACACACAGGCAGCTGGAACTTTACGACTGTAATATACATCTTTAATAAGTACCAGGTGCTATGTTCTGAATGGAATATTAGCAGACCTGCATAGTATGCACTGCATACTTATTTTTACTTTAAATCGCATTTTAAACTGTATGCAATCATAAACGCTTCTTGCTGCTGTCACATGACCTCGTGGCATTGCATGTTTTAATCAACTTATCTCATTCTAATGCAGTTTTATCTGAAAATGTCTTAACCTTTGGCGTTTCAATCAAATGAGTCAGCAAGGTTGCTCATGGTTGATACGATTTACTTTCCATTCATCACACTAGAAACTGAAGGTCAAGTTGAGTGTGTTGCATAGTGGATGGAATACAGTATTCATACAGAAGATTCCATGCATACTGTAGAAATAGTAATGTAGTATGATATTCTTAACACAGCTGAAGTGTTTGACTCAGTGAATTCACTGTAAGTAATCCATGTACATAGACCCTGTCATGGTAAAAACGCTTCCAACTTAAATTTGCCATTATGACATCACAGGAGGTGGAGCTTTTTTCCCTCCCTTCATAATGCCTTATGAGTACTCTGATCTATAATCAAGATACAGCGAGTTCTTATAGTAAACATCACGGTAACCCTTTACAGTAAGGTTCTATTTGTTAGCTACATCAGTTAACATAAACTAATAATAAAATTTACTTTATTTTATAAAGTATTCATTTTCATGTAAACATCTATGGAGAACCAAACTTGCAAAAATAAAAAATGTAAATGTAATAATAGGAAAATCACTAAATGAATATTTGACTTGCTAATACAAATAAAATATTTTTTTAATTAAAAAGAATATTTAATTAGATTTGTTAATTAATTTTTTTATATTTTTTTAGTATGTTATTAATTTATTTGTAGCTGTATTTTTATTTTTTTTAATAAATAAATACATTAATTTATTTATTTTAAGATTTATTTATTTCCATGCGTAAGGTCCTCCATAAATATCAACATTTACTAATGCATTATTACATTTAATTACAATGAGAGAAAAAAATAATTAATTTAATTTACGTTATTTTTAAGGTAAGTGGTTGCAATTTATTTTAGCTACATTTTAAATAAATGTTGTTGTTTATTTAAATGTAGCTAAAATAAATTGATTGTAACCACTTACTTTTAAAATTTTTTTATAATTTTTTCAGTGTACACAACACACAGTGGTACTAGCATATTAATAAATACTGTAACAAATGAATTGCTCTTTGTTAGTAAATGCATCAACTTTGAGGCCTTACTGTAAAGTGTTTTCAAACGTCTTCAATATTTTTCAGCTCGACACACAGCAGAGTGACTTTCACAATAACAGCAATAAACATGCCATTTTATTAAGCACATTCATTTAGTGTCCTCTTTCCAGGTTAATAGTTGGTCTGCTGATTTTGCATTGATACACTGGATTGACCAATCAGCATGCAGTGCTCATAATGCATTTTGAAGGGATAATTTCAGCCACATTATTGTACAGTATAATGTACATTATCAGACTGTTTAACAGTGTACTGTGTGTAAATCATTTGTATCATAGGATGTGCAATAAGTGAATGAGTTGCTAACACTGATGATGTGACAATTAATAAAAGTTCAGTTTAACTGTCAAGCTTTGTATTTTACATTTTCTGGTTGCATGACTCCCAGTTGTCAGGACGGGATTCCCGGGAAGCTACATACTTCCATCATGTCTGTGAATAAAGGAAAAGAGGTCTGGTTATTATTGTATACTGTTAACATACTGTAGCTTGAATCCACAACCGAACCTTTGCAAGCAAAACCGGAAAGCCACAGAACCCAAACAAGAATCAACAAAACAATGTTTACTTTGGTAACCATACCACACCAGTTATTACTTTTTCTATTTGCCTATATCAGTTATCTGATATTATTTCAGCACTGCCAAACCTTTGTAACATTAATATTATAACAAGTCATAACAACAGCGGCCTGAGCCACTCATCAGCCTTTGTTATTGAGTTTTGGTGTCATTTTTACAAAGGTTACGTAGCGTGTGTATAATCTGGTAATGTTGTACAGGGCCATGACATGTGTCCCAGCAGGCATATGCTCTGAGCTGTTCATGGGTCAAGAATGAGGTGAGTCATGAATGAGTCATTTACTTTGAAACACTTGCGTTAAAACATCTGATCTCAGAATATCAGAAACAAAACATTACTAACTAATGCAGCCTGGGCTTCATCAGCCTGTCTGTAATCTCAAGTCATGTTGCCCTAGTAAAGAAAATTCTTTGGCTTTTTATGTTTTGGCCATTTATGTCGACATGTAGATAGTACACAGTAAATAATACAAGAATTGATAGCCTATTTGTCAAAGCATGTAGCCAAAACAAGTTTCCATAATACTTCAGAATAAGGTCCCATTAGTTACTCCATTAAATAATGTTAACAGATAGGCCTACAACTTTTTATAAGGTATTAGTAAATTAGAAGTATTTTTAAAAATGGAACCTTATTGTGAAGTGTTACACAGTTTTCACATTTAAAAACAATTAAACAACAGTAAAACATTTATTTATTAGGTTCGGAAATAGATGATTATATATAGTAATTATATATAAATTATATGTATTTAAGAAGCAATAAGTAATTCATAGTAACCTGTTAAATATGTATTTTGTTCTTTATAAGAAGTAAAAAGCATGAATTTTGACTTGACTTGAAATGTAATTAAAGTATTCTTTTTTTTCACTAGTAGAATACCAATGTAACTAAATATTCTTTAAGCGTAATTTTAAAATATACCCACTCCAGTTTTTATATGCAGTGTGATTATTATCAGTACATACAGTAAACTTTTGTATGTTTACTGTCAGAAGGAAACTAGTGTGATTCGTGTATCATAAAATCAAGGTTCAAAGCTTCAAAAATGTTCTTACTTTTATTTTTTTATACATATATTATTTAGAAACAACTACATAGGAGTGATAAAAACTTTGAAGTTCTTCTCTTTATTGTTAAACGACTGATAATTATGAATGACTGAGAGATAAAGGATCATAACTTGAATGTAGTAGCCTACATTACAATATTAACACAGTCACTGTTCAACAATCATTTTTGTAGTCATTCAAGGAAGTGAAATGATAGTATTATCATTTACTTTTGGACTCAAATTGATAGTTAATCCAATGAATGACACATTTTGTGTGTATATATATATATATATACAGTGGGTACAGAAAGTATTCAGACCCCCTTAAATTTTTCACTTTTTGTTATATTGCAGCCATTTGCAAAAATCATTTAAGTTATTTTTTTCCTCATTAATGTACACACAGCACCCCATATTGACAGAAAAACACAGAATTGTTGACATTTTTGCAGATTTATTAAAAAAGAAAAATAGTATTCAGACCTCAGTATTTAGTAGACCGAATACAGCCATGAGTCTTTTTGTATATATATAGGCAGCAAACATGGTTTTGGAACCGAGCTATTGCCATTGGGTCGTTTGCTATTAAATTGATAGTCTGGTATTTAAGTGAGTTGCGTCAGAAGAGTTTGTACAGTGTCACACATAGACATCATGCCAAATATAGCTCTATAGCCGTGTCTACTGAGAGCTGGATAAGTATGGAACGTTTCACCTCGGTCCGGGAGAAAAGTTCCCACCGTGCCAAGAAGACGAGTTAAGTAATTGGAAACAATTTAATCAGGATGGTCAAGTATCATGAGAGGAAACATCCTGAATAACCTCGTGCCTGTCTTGTCTTTATTTAACACTTGGCTCTGAAATCTGCCCTTCCATGTAGGTGGAGAGTGTGACCATAATATAATGATTAACAGCCATTCGAACTAAACGCATACTAAACATAAATCAGTCATAAATAGCTCTGTTCTTGCAGTCAACACTCTGTCCTCTGTCTGAAACATCAGGCGCAAACATTCTGTGTTTGCACTCGATGATGTTGAAAATGAATAATCGCATGTGGGATTCTGGCCAGACTGAATTCACAGAGTAAAACGATCCCGAGCTGAAATGTGGAACAGAAATGATGTGGGAGGATGAGACAAAGGTACTGGAGACTTCAGGAACACATAGCTATTATACTGTATGTCAAATTTCAAAACAAAATTGTAAACATACACGACTATGTTAATAATAAAATGATAAGTCTTTAATACTAAAACTTATAATCAGTATTACTCAGTATTAAGGCTAATTTATTGCAGTTGTACTGTTTTTTTATAGTATTGATTATGAAAAATGTATGTAGTATGCATTTATATCTGACCAAAATATTTTGTCAGTCAATATTTTCTCTCTCTCTCTCTCTCTCTCTATATATACAGACACAAGCCTATAACAGATGATACAGTGACAATTGTCAGCATTTAAAAGTTATCAGATATTTTAAACTACATTAGACTATGTAGGCCTTCAAACAAATGTGTGCGGGTTTATGTGGTTTATGAGGACACAAATTTGTATAATGACATGGGTATGACATAGATGGTGATTTATGAGGACATTTTCAGTGTCCCCGTAATTCAAAAGGCTTAAAAACATACTAAATGGTGTTTTTTTGAAAATCTAAAAATGCACACAGTTTGTTGTAAGGCGTAGGTTTAGGTGTAGGGTCAGTGGAGGACAATACCACATACAGTCTGTACAGTATAAACACCATTACACCTATGGAGAGACCCTATAAAACACAAATCCAACGTGTGTGTGTGTGTGTGTTCTTACAACAAATACATTTATAATCTGAGCAATACACATAAATATTATATCAAACCTCCGTAGCAAATGCATGCATCAGCTGTGATTAATGAAAGTTATTAGTCTTTAATATTATATTGCGACTTCTGTCTGTAACCCGGCTGGCCGTGTAAATTAAGTGTTTATTAGTCCTTTACCTTAATTTAATCACGTCTTTCGTTTTATTAGTGTTGGTAATGCGTGTTAAACACAAACTATGTGCGAGCTGGCTTGATTCGGTGGTATATTTCCACTCTTTAAGTGCTCCTCGGAGCAGCTCGAGCCGCTGACAGACGCCGCGCGACAGGTGCACACGTGGAACGGTGCCAATATGCAAATGAGCAAGACGCCTCAAACGCTGATTGGTTCCCCGAGAGCGACCTTATTGGCAAGCGACCCACGTCGACGTGACGCAAAGCCGAGCCGCCTATATATTGAAGGCGAAAGCCTAGTCCATCAATGAAATAGTAAAGAGAGGGAGATTCAGGGAGAAAGAAAGAGAGAGAGAGAAAGACTTAAAGACTACAAGCATTCCCGACTTTATTGGCAATTCAAGGAAGAAATTCCTTTGCTAGGAAGACCAATATCAAAAAGGATCAGAATGAAGCTTATTATCGGAATAGGAGGGTGAGTAATCTTCGAGATCGACATATTGAACTTCCATTGTGTGATACCATTGTTTATTCAATGTCTGATGTGTATTTTACAGCGTGACCAATGGAGGCAAGACAACTTTGACGGGAAGACTCATAAAGAACTTACCAAACTGCTGTGTTGTACATCAAGATGATTTTTTCAAGGTATGGAGAGAATCCAAACTATTCTACTACTTCATTCATATAAAGATATACTGTGGCCCATAAGATGTATTCAGACATTTACACCAAACTTAAGGATGTATGAATCTCATTGCATTATAGATAACTAAACCATCTAATGCAATTTATTTCATGCATTTTAAGTTTGATTGAAGTGTCTGAATACTTTAAATAGCCTAGAATTAATGTCACAGTATTTCCAAGAGACAAAAAAGGTAAAGACGTTTAGTCATTTGTTGTATTTATGGATCCATATTGTGGTTCATGAACCCTATGCTGGTGATCTCCTGGACAGCCAACCTCAAAGACCCAACAAATGAATGCCTTTCGAGGTGCCTCAAATTAAGTAGAGTATGGCAGGCATTCATTTGCACTCTTAATTGCACTAATATGATTCTCTTGCTCATGCGTTTATCATTCTGTGGCATGTAAGAGGATCTGGCAACCTTCACAGCCCCATGTCGATATATTTAATAACACCTCTTAAGTGCATCACACACACATTCCTAACCGTCATCAAGATAATTCAGTGCAACGAAAGCATACTGTAACTGCGCATTTGGTGCATTGCAACCAAATTAATCTCATGCACACGATTGAAATCAAAGATGATTTTAGAAGACTAGCCTGAGGGCTTGGCGTCACATGTCCAGGTGGGACCAGCACTGCCTGAGCCATCTACACCTTTTTGTTTTATTGGTCACTGTTATTGCAGCCCCAAGATCAAATAGAGCTCGGGGAGGACGGCTTTAAACAATGGGATGGTAAGAGTGGCTTTCGCTGTGGGAAGAGAAACAGTAACGTATTCCCACCTTTCCATAACCATTCTGATGTTTGCATTATTGTAACATAAACCTAAAACCCAGCAGAACTGTTTTTCTTAAATTGCACGTCGAAAGTCTGGACACACTTACGGATAGAAACATACTGCATTTGACTGGAAAAATCATTATTATACATGTTCCTCCTTCATCATTAGTGCTCCTCTATTCATGTTCTTTGTGTATAGTCTCTATAAAGAATAAATGTGTCCAAACTTTAGACTGGTAGTGTAAATTTGACTCACAGTCCTGTTATATTAATTATTAATATCCCTGAAAAGGAGAAAGGACAATTAGAAGAGATAAAGTCTTTAATGCATTATTTTATTTGCCATTATCCAAGCATGTGAGACACGCCTTGTCTCTTTTGTCTCCCTGTTTAGTGCTCACTGCCCTGGACATGGACGCCATGGTGAACACTGTTAAGGGATGGATGGAGAATCCGGTGAAGTTTGCTCGATCCCACGGCGTGACCGTTTCAGCCGTGTCTGACAGCTCGGACCCGGAGCGTGAGATCCACATACTCATTATAGAGGGATTTCTTCTTTATAACTACAAGTAGGCATCTATTTTCCAAGTTTTATTGGTTTTATTCAACCTATAGATTCAAATGGTTGATGGGTTTTATCTCATTTCCATCCTCCAGGCCTTTGCTTGACGTCTACAGCAAGTGCTTTTACGTCACCATTCCATACGAGGAGTGCAAAAGGAGAAGAAGGTGAGGACTGGTGTTAAAGATCAGATGCTTTTAAATCAGATGATATTGTTTTCTAACAAACCCGTCTCGTCCATTTCAGTACGCGAACTTACACCGTTCCTGACCCTCCTGGTCTGTTTGACGGCCACGTTTGGCCCATGTACTTGAAACACAGGCTGCAGATGGAAAACTGCGGCTTAGATATCCGTAAGTCTACCAAAATAGCCATTTCAAAGAACTTGTTTCATTTCATCTGTAACTCACATGCACCATTTGTGTCTGCAGAATATCTGGACGGAATGAGAACAAAAGACGAGCTCTATAACCAAGTTTATGAAGACATTCAGAACTCTCTGTTGAATGTCTTATAGGTAAGATCCTCCATGCTTTAATATAAATGACCTACGTCATTATAAAGATGTATTTCTAATCAATGTTGTCTTGTTGTCTTTGCAGCATCTCCAGTTGGAATGAAGATGTGTGTGTATAGAACTGTAAATAACATCAAGAGTAGATATGGCTTCTGCCGCTAGACGAATTTTGTAAATAAATACTAACTTATTTTAAACTGCCTGTAATTTTATATTGCTCTATGGAACTTTGTTTTGTTAAATACAAGCATTACTCTCTGGGATGCACAGAGGTGAACAGTGTATGTTAGTATGAATTTGTTTTCATTTTACTGTAACTGAAGCCGTCTTCGATCAAAACAGACATGACTTCTGTGTTTTGTTGTCATTCTCAACATGCATGGAAAACATCTACGTGATGATGTCTGGACTGTGATGGAGGAATGTAATGGGCAAAATATAAAACACTTTAAATTATTTAATAAAAATACAGTAAATATACATTTCTTGCTGTGTGATTGTTTAATTTTCCAGTAGATTACATTTGGTAAAATTTTGTGATATTTTAATTTTCCATAAAATTATTACACCCTTTATGCTCATGTTTTTATTTATTGATTGCAACATTTTAATGATACTTTGTCATAACATTTGAAAATATTTATATATAGCCATTTACATGTATTTATATAATTTATAAATATTTTTTCTTAAATATATACTGTACATGCATGTGTGTTTATTTATTAGTGTTACGCAACGATTAATCCCATTAAAAAAAACGCGTTTGGTACATGATGTATGTGTGTACTTGTTATGTTTATATAAATACATGCATATATTTAAGAAAAATTTTATGTTTATATAATAAATATATTTTTATCTAAAATTATGTGAATATAAACATATACGTAAACACATGTATATAATAGAAAAACTTCTATTTTGGATGCAATAAACTGCGAATAATCAATGCCCAACACTAGTATTATACATACAAACAATAATATGTATAATATATATAATAAACATACACAGTACACACAAATGTATTATGTAAACAAAATCTTTTATTTTGGATGCGATTAATTATTTGACAGCACTAGATTTATCATTTCAATTTATTTATGATCATGTCACTAAATATTTTTGATTACGTAAATAGTTACGTAATATATATATTATATTTGGCTCCATTATATCCCTCCATTTACTATATTAGAAACACCTCAATATCTGGTTTTACATTCATTCAAACATTTATTCAAAGTTATTGCCTTATAACAGGAAAACAAACACATCAGGCACTCAAGGTCAGTGTGTTGGTGTTTATAGCTTGAATGAAATGTCAGTAGGCTAGTTAATTTTATTGAAGTACATTCAGTGCACACTTTCCTTCCTTATTATATTCTCTGAGCATCAGTACTTTAGACTGGATCATGATGTATGTGCATGCATTTGAGTCTCTGGTACAGTGAAGTTTTCTCACAAACAAAGCACTTTATTGATGTCTGATTCCTGATATTAAAGAGAGGAGTGAAAACAGCATCATTAGTGATGGTGTTGTGTAACAGCAGGCCTCTATTGGCGTCTGATCATACAGACTGGAATCTAAAAGCAGGTGCGAGTGACAAACATAATCGCTCTGAGATATTTTATGTCTGCAAGGTAATCTGAGTTTTGTCTCATTTTAGAATTAACACTTGCAGCCGCCGAGTGGAATCAGAATTATGACAAATGATCAAATGAATATGTGTAATCGCATGGGAAACTGGAAAATTAGACGCCAGAAGAGGTGTGTGTATTTTCTTTTTACGTGCTCTAGTTCAGCAATATTAAAGGGCTCTGTACATTAAAGATACATCTTTACCAGTTTGCTTTAGCAATATCACCTATTGTCCATGTTTTGTGTCACTTAAGCATCAATTTTGTCTCAGAAATGTAATTTTTTCTGCAAAAAAACTTGTGAGGTGCAAAATAAAACTTGTGAGGTTGTCCAAGATATTAAATTATCTGGCCAAAATTATTTTTAACTATATGAAAAACAGATTACACATTGTAATAAACGAAGCTCAATTAAACACATTTTCAACCTTCAAATAATTGATAATAATTTAATAATGTTTAATTGTTGAAGTATTGTAGTAGCCTATTGTTAGTTTTTCTTTTCTTGGCATTAAACAAGATTATATTTCTTACCCTATTTGTGAATGTTTTTTCTTGTTTTAAGCAAAAACAAATTAATTTAGATACATTTCTCAAAAACAAGAAGGTATCTTATACATCATTCTGCTTCTCAGATACATGTAAATCTTGATTTATGAGTGTTAAGATACTGGAAAACAAGCAAACAATACTGTGTTGGTTTATTAAAAAATCAATTTGTAGAAATGGACAAAAAAAAATAGTTTTTTGAGAATTTGATGAGAAATGTTTTTATTAAAGCAATTAATTGTGATTAATAAAAGTTTTGTTTGCATAATGTATGTTTGTGTGATGTGTATATTTATTAATATAAACATGCATGTAATTATTTAAGAAAATATGTTATGTTTATATATTAAATAACTATATATATATATATATATATATATATAAGAATATAAATATGTAAATGTATCCAAATATTTTGTAAAATAAATATACACAGTATACCCTGGACCACAAAACAAGTCACAAGGGTCAATTTTATTCTAAATGTTTACACATCACCTGAAAGCTGATATATAATCTTTCCATTAGTTTGTTAAGATTAAACAATATTTGGCTATTTAAAATTTTTTGTGCAAAAAAAATCTCAATAGTGAAAAAATTGCTTTTAAAGTTGTCCAAATGAAGTTCTCAGCAATGCATAATACTAATCAAACATTTAGTAGGAAATGTACAAAATATCTTTACTTAATATCCTAATAGTTTTTTATATAAAAGAAAAATCAGTAACTCTGCTGCTAAAAATATACCCCAGTGACTTAAGTCAGGTTTTGTGCTTCAGGGTCACATATTATGTAAACAAAAACTTATTTTGGATGCGATTGATCATTTGACAGCACTACTGAGATCTCTTCTGAATGCAAATGTGCTCTCTTGGCGAATCTGAGCACATTTTTGAGATGTCTTGTCTGTTTGCTCAGCGTTTGATCTCACTGCGGTCCTACAGGTTGTCACACAGATTGTGAAGCACGTCTGTGACTGTACTGGACTGGAAGGTATCTGATGATGCATTGTCAGGAGGTCTGGAGCACGGTTATGTGTGTGAGTGATATATTTAGGAGACATGCCTTCAGTGTCAGGAGAGAAGGGATGTAAATAGATGTGCAGGCTCTGATCTCTAACCGGTTCGACCCCGTGTCACACACCATCAGCCAAGTGCAGGACCACGAGGCCTGGCTGGAGGAAAGGTGAGAACGGCTCCCACGTCACGGTTCGTCACGAAGGCCTCAGAAGATGCAGCTCGGGTTTTTGTCTATTCTAGATGAAATGTGAGGTGACATTCATACGATTTCAGTCACAGTTTTAGACATTTTTAAGCGTGACTCGAGTATCGCTGAATAATGAAACTGCTCAGGAAGTGTGTGTGTGTGAGGGGCTTTTGAAGGGCTGAATTTGTTGTCACACACCCTCATATCTGAGATATGTGAAGAGCGGCAGCTGTCCCATCAGCAGCTGTAAATGTGTGAGGAACATTTCATTCATATGTCAGATGACAGCCGCATTTTTGTGTTCGCTCAGATGATTATTAATAGAACCCGACACTTTCGAACAATGAAGTTTTAAGTGTAGTCTAATTATTATTAATATTATCTTCCCCCTGCATTATTAGGAAACAATAGCATTTGTGTCCAGAGTTTATTTTTGTAGATATATCAGTGACAAAAAGAAACACTGATATTTTTTAATTATTTGAATTATTGTTTAAAACGTAAATCTAAATCTTTATGTAACATTCATAGTGTTATGCAAAGTGTGTGTGTGCATGTGTTTTACATATGAAATACACATTACAATATTAATCATAATATTAAATAAATTATATATATATATATATATATATTTAAATATCTGTAAATATTTTCTCAAAAATTAAATACTTTTATTAGGAATTAATTATTAGTGTGTGTGTGTTTCATATATATATATTATATAAAAAAAATATTTTTGTCAAATTAAGTGGAGCTTTGTCATATTTCTGTATGTATGATGTTCTTCCTTCAATAAAAATTTCTACAAACAAAAATATATTATTTACAATAAATAGCCTAATATAATACAATAATATTTTTATTTGAGAACATCAACAAAAAAGACATTAAAATATATATTAGTCAATATATTTACACTTTTAGTGACTTTATATTTATAAATTTATATTTACAAACTTGTAGCCTATATTTGTAATTTTAAATGGGCAAATGCTGCATATTCTATATTGCCATATATTATTATTAAAACTTTTGTAATAAATGTAATTGTCTTGTAACTTAAAATGTTCTCCTGATACAGCATTATAGAACATACTTCAGTACTGCTGGTGTAGGAGGTCCTCTAGGTGGTGTTGAACTAGCAAGACCAGTCTGGTCAGTCAGAATGTCTGGTTTACCAACAGGACAAGCACCAGGTCAGCACTAACCAGACTGAACGAGCAATTCGACATAGGTTTCTTTCTGCATCAGACACAGGTTATTTTTACTCACGCGGCTCAGGTTCATGTAGGCCACGTGACCGCAGACATATGGATCTCCGGACCTCGTGACCCACGAAACAACCGCGCATGACCGCTTTAAACGAGGGAATATGGACACTGGCACATTTGGATTTTGAACTTGAAGGGCATTAAGGCCTTGGCCTTCAAGAGACTAGTGTCAGCAGGAATGTAGGTCATATGCAAGTTTTTTCTTGCGAACACGTGTACGGATCATGAGTCAATATGAACTTGAAATCATAAAACACGATATCAACAAACTGAGTCAGTATATTTTTATGACCATCATAAACAGTATGAGATTTAAAAAAATCTTATTATAAGAAAGCGAATAGCCTATTCCTATTAAAGGACATCAACCCTGTTGGGAAAATGATTTAGAGAATTTTGGAGCACTTGCTTGGTCTTAATTTCATTTTTTTTTTTTTTATGTGTGTTTTTCTTTTAGACGTTGCTTTTGTTTGTTCGTTTTACAATATTCTCACATTGAATTTAAATGAATTACATTTTTATATATATCGAAATATACGCTATTTATTAACAGCATATTGACTCGGTTTAAAATATAATATATAAAAGCGAAAAGCAACAAAAATATCATGCATAATATATTTAAACAGTATTATATTTAAAAGCCTAAACTAAATAATACAGTCAATAATTTATTGAAAGAATGCTATACATTTTATGCACATGACAAGATATTAAAATGTATTTTTATATATATATATATATATATATATATATATATATATATTAAAAATATATTAACTACAATTAAATTGAATAAATTTTAACTTTATTTTCCATTTAACTGCCAGTGTATGTATATATAACTGTTGTGCATGTGTAACTGTATATAATAATTTATTTTCTAAATAAATAATAATGATGATACATTTTCCGCGCCTTTCTCAATCATAGCGCTAGTATAATAACAGATATGCTATACACAAAGTATATTTTCCGAATTAGCCGACAGATAAAGTGTTTTCGTGTTTTTTCTCTATGATCACTTGATCATTAGCGCGCAATAATCCTGTGCGCATTTGGAGACGCGTGCGTTACGCGCAAGATCTATGCTTCAAAATGAGACAAATAAACATTTTGTTGATCGAATTATAGACCAGCATCGACGTACATCCATTCTGGCGATCCGTTTGCACTTTTCTCCCAAGCAAGTCACATATTCCATGATCCACAAGCCCGAGAGCTCGTTTATGCTGCGTATCTCCTTGAAAGGCAAAAATGCGTTTTCTCACCTGCTTCCAGAAGTAAATTAAAGGTGACCTTCAGCCCTTATTCTAGGCACTATCATTTAGATGGCAATTCCTTGAAGAATAATGTTTCTGCGCCAGGTGTGCGGATATATATTCCTTTTGGGAAATCTTGTGCTCAAACCTTTTAAGACCACCATCTTCGTGAAATCACACAAAGATCAGTGCAGCTCTGGACACCTAGATTTACGAATGAAATAATTTCAAAGCGTAGCAGCGTTAGTTTGATGTCGGGAGGAAACACGGGGAAGATTTTATTCAACAAACCCAACAGAGAAACAACCAGGAGCGCCAAAGACTCTGTGTTTATTCGCTACTGTCCAAAACCTGGTGGAAAGCAACGCTTCTGCTTGTGGTTTGTTTTACACATTTGCCACTTTTAGACACACAAGTAAAGACTCAATGTAATGTTTGATACTTACTGTAGTCTAAACTGTATCTTAGTCTCTTCTGCTGAGGGAGTGTGAGTGTGTGCTCGGCTCTCTGCTCTTATGAAGGCTGTGCGGGGGGTTTCCTCAGCTCCGCTATTTCTGATCGCGGTGTCACGTTACTCTATCAGCAGCTCTTGCCATATTTGGCTTTTAAAGTCTCGCTTGCTGTTTCACCCGGTGACACATAGAAAGAAGGTGGAATTGAGTTACACTGAGTGTGCTGTGTCCAGTGTTGCTCTGTTATGTTCCATAACTGCATGCATATGCATCCAGTCTGCTTTAAACACAAAGGATGCTCGTGAGAAAATCCTCATTTTACACAAATGCGTAAAACTGCTGCTACAGCTTCCCTTACCAAAAAGTAGTGTAAAGTAAGGTATATTTTGAAGTAAAGTAAAATAAAAATACTTTATATAGTAAGTACACAAATATCAGTGTACTAGAACTGTACTATTTCAATAGTCCTTGGGACTGAATTGGCCCACTTTCCAGTATATAAAATATACTTTTAAGTTTACTTTAAGTAGAACAGTAGTAAACTCTGTTTTTTTGGTAATTCTGTACAGAAGATGTGTACTAGCGCCCCCTACTGTATAACAGTTAAAACACAGATTCTAGGAGCACAAGTATAGCTCAAATATATTTAGACTTTTTTCTAAGTAGGCCTATAAGTAAAGTATACTTAAATGTCATTTTAAGTATATTTCTGAGAAGTACATAAAAAGTAAACTAAAGGATCTCAGAGACGTTGCCAAAGATCTCCTGGATTCAGGTTTGACCAAGTTTGTTCTGTGTGTATGGAGTAAAAATATATTGGTATTGCTATGAGGTACTTTGGTCTGTGCTGACGCCTGCTGGTCAGAACTGGTAAATGCAACAAAAGAGTGCATTAAAGCAGCTTTTGCAAACCCAATTTTGTAATATGTATTGTGTATGTATTTGCAACTTTTTACTGAAAGTATAATACATTAAAAGCAAATATGGCGTTTCTGTAATTATAATTTGTAATTATTAGTTATCATTATAATTTTTCACATTAAATAGGGTAAGCTGCCACTTGTTTTTTTTTGTATAATTTATATAGCATACTTGTATAGTTTTTTAAAAAAAAGAATAATATTTTGATATATATATATATTCCTCTATATTTGACTGTTTTTGTTGCTTTTATATATTTTTTTAAATAATATTTTTTTTTATTTAATGTAGCTTGTTTAGTTTTCTTTTCAGCTAAATTTAAACAATAATAACATTATACATTAAAAAAATTGAATAAAATAAACACTAGCATTCAAGCCATTGTTTTGTCATCAGTGAGAGATACTTGTCTTTTTCAGTGTAATTTCCAGTGTGTTGTTATTGCAGATGAATTGCAATGCTAGAGAAATAACTGTGGGGTTTTGATCACAATGAATCTAAATCAGCGTGAATGTGTTTCTATTAGTGTACACTGCTATCTAGTAGTTGGGTTTGTGTCCAGTGTCTCTATCAGTCTCACAGACATGTCCTTTTAGCTGATTTTCCATTTAAACTGCATGAAAATGATTTATATTTTGTGTAGAGAAACACAAGTGTCTGAGTGTGTTTGGCAGGAGGGGGGTTTGTTTGTTGTGTAGATGCCGTCAGAAGAGCAGCTCACAAACATCTCACCAGAATGCCATGTGCAGCGTTTACTTCAGACCAATAGTCTTTCCACAAATACAAAGTGCTGAATAATCATGTGAAAAGATGTGCTTTGTCTTCAGAACTGTGTTTATTCTCTTCAGGAGGTCAAAAGGGTTTATTTCACCTTTATTTGAAGATGTTTGCATTTTTGCTACATTAGAACTCAGGACTGAGCTCTGATGATGTTTGATTTTGAACCTGAGTTTTATGATGTTTGCGTTTGTGTCTTTTGCGTTCATGACAGATTTTTGTTTTGTCAGTGAATATAAAAGTAAATGGAAAGTTTTATAGTATTTGTCTTAATAGCTTTAATAAGGGTTTTCTTCTTTTGTTTGTTTAAAAGAAAAGAGTATAATTTCCCCAAATTAAAAAAAGCTCCAGCCAAGACCTCCACTGCAGACGTTTTATATCTTTCAAGTAGCTAAATGTTGATAATTTATCAAACATAGTCAAACTCTCTCCAGTGATCGTGGAGGTTTGCCAGCGTTGCTTTAACAAAACTAACGAGACAGCAGTTTGTTCGGCGAGGAAAGAGTTAAGTGCTGTCTGTGCACGCGCACACGAACTCCCACAATTTGATAAATGTCCCTCCGCGGCTCTTCGGACCGTGTCCAGTCTCTGGAGGAAGCTATGCCTTTTACGCACCTCAGACTCGCACATCCACTGGCAGAGGAACATCTGTGCTGGGAGCCCACTTCAGTGACCGTCCTGCTCTAAAGTGCATCTCAAGATGTCTTACTTGCTTTTTATTTTCTATTTACTTCAAGGACTGACTAACTTTATCAGCGCGCAAAACTCCGCGCCCTGGAGGAACCGGATCCAGTGGGTCAATAACGGCCAGGTGTTCAGTTTAATGAGCACGGGCGCGGAGTATAGCGCACCGATGGCGTCCAGAAGACAGTCCGGGGTGTTTCTGAGCAGCAATAGAGATGCTGTCCGAGACAGGACTATGCAAATCCGAGTTGAAGCATCTGATTCTGCAGCCACGAGTAGCGGCAGCACCGCGCTTTTGGGTCCGGATCGCATGCAGTACATCGCGGCGAACAGCCGCGCACCAGGCGCCAGACAAATGCAGGTGCGTCAGCGGCTCAGAGCAGCTCCAGGAACCAGACCCAACGCCACCGAATCCGGCGGTGGAAGAGCCCCGGCTCAAGGGGAAAGTACCGCACGGAGGCCGCCAGCGGCTGCCAATCTTCAACTCCTGGAAGCGCCAACTGAGACCTCAAACACTAATGAAGCGGGGCCCTACAGAGCGCAAACTCCAAATGCGCAGCAGGGAACCACATCTGAGAGCATGGCAGGAGATGATCCGCGGAACAGGAATACGGTTTTCTATAACATCTACCCGCCCGGCGGAAGGACGGGCATCCCGCGCCGCGCGCCGCCTGGCACCGGTTACGGCACAAGATACTTCCAGAACGGTGAGCTGCGCGCGAAGGACGAGTTTAGCCTCAGCATATGGGGGAATATGTGGGATTTGTTTCAAGGTTTTCTTGTATGTATATGTTGTGCTCGTCTGCAGGTCTGCCTGATCTTGTGCCAGATCCATATGCCATCCAGGCCGGCTCATACATCCAGCGCGTCCAGATGTACGCGCTCCGGTGCGCGGCGGAGGAGAACTGCCTGGCGCGGTGCGTTATGAATTATGATCCGTGTCCATTTACAGTTAGTGACCATAACAAATATCTAGACACTTAAGTCACACTTAACCCTTTAGTTGTGCTGAACATATTTCACTTAATTTGGTGTTCCCGGGCATAAACTACAGATTATTTCCTCCAAATATATGTTTTTTGTTGTTGTTTTGTTTTGTTTTTATCAGAATCCAGAAAAACTTGAGACAATATCCCGTAAATCTTTAAATTAAACTCTTACTTTTACTTTAAACAAAATCTTTCTTTCTTTCTTTTTAAAAAAAAAATCTGAAACAGACCCCATGACCCCAGAGGTATTTTTGGTGTATATCAGTTTGATTTGTATGAAAATATTTGAGAGCAAATAGTCGAGAGTAAATCCTGAATGGATTTGCTATTTTATTATGCTATTTTATCTGAACTCACAAATGACTTTTTGAGTCAAAAAAGTATAATTTTGGCAATGCTCATTCAAAAACTGAGGCGCACATAACCAGTCAGTTGCAAAAAGAAAAATTAAATCAAAAGAAAACAAGTTAAAAATCATAGATCGGCCATTTTTGACCAGGAACACCACAAGTGTAAGATGTTGAAAATAAAATGATAATTTTTTGAGGAAACGTTGTGAGCAAAGTCAGTAAGTTTTAGTCCAATACAATAACATTAAATAGCATTTTGGGGGAAAAGAAAGTCTTCTCCGTGTAAAAATGAAGACAAAGGGAGGGTGAAAAATGCCTAAATGTCATTGCATTAGAGACAAATTGTTAAAGAAAATGTCATTATTTGTACGAGAATGATGCACAAACACTTTACAAGCGAGACATTTGATAAGACTCTAACACATAATGCATTAAAGAAGTAATTTAATGCATTAATTGTGTGCATTATAATGCAATGTGATATCAAGCATGATTGTAACCAGTTATGATCCATTTTTATTTAGACCTGTGTGTGAACTTGGCCTTGATAAAAATCACCAAAACATCAGCTGACTCAAACTTGGAGAGATCTTGCATTGAGATTTTGCTCTAAAGATTAGAAAGTGTTCAAGGACGTTTTCTTGAGTTTGCAATGTCTTACCATGTTAAAGCAAGCGTACTCTACACTAAAAATGAATCGTTGCATGCTTTGACTATTGTTGAGAGCTTTAGATGGTCCATTTACTTTACTGTTGTTGCGGTATGGTTTGAAGCATGACCTCTCGTCACCCAGTGATCCTTGAGCTCATCCTCTAGCGTCTTTCATCTTTCAGATCTGCATACAGACCCTCAGTCAGAGACATCGACTACAGGGTCCTGCTGCGCTTCCCACAGAAGGTCAGGAACATGGGAACCACCGACTTTCTGCCCGTCAAACCCAGACATCAGTGGGAGTGGCACAGCTGTCATCAGTGAGTCCCATTAATAACAGTCTAAATAAAATCCAACCTGGTTTCAGAAAAATATGTACCTCTGTGCACTTATTGTGCAGCACTATTTTTACGTCCCTTACTGTACGTTTCACCGCAGTTTCAAAGAGAAATGTCACTGAGTGGGACTACAAAAAAGGGTTCAATATGTGAAGCCTGGCACATTCTATTATGTTGATATAGGTATGTATTGTGGCGGTTCAGAATTGAATTATCCGTGTACTGTTGCTCTATAACAACCCTAAACCTCTCTGATAGTGTTAACAAATGCTAAACTGATATAAAAACACATGTGTTGATGCAAGCGTGTCATTTCAGCTTCCTTTTACACAGATCTGAAGTGTTTAGTTGAAGCGTAGTTACACAGGATTGAACCGGAGCTCCTCGTCTCTCAAGAACAACAGCAGTTTTTAAATCTCCAGGAATATTAATATTGTTTTGAAACTGCAGTGATATGTACTTTTTGGTACGTGTTTCGTGTCTTGATAAAAAGTGCACCATGGTACGTTTATGTCATGAGACCAGGTAGATAAAATCAGATGATTTGCAAAAAAATTATACTACCTAATATGATCGTGCTGAATTAAAAATATCAATTATACTTTCAATCAATGACTGTTTTTTTCTTCACAAAATAAGAATGAAGATTTTGCAAATTCAGCTATAGTGCACTTATCACAATAGCAAAAGCCCTCCAAAAAAGTAGTTTTCATTAATATCTCATTTAACATATAATCTGCAAAAGTTTGTTAAAATACTTGCTACATCAACACAGGTGCAGCAAAAAAACAAAAAACATCAAACTCATATTTGCATTTTCTTCTGTCTCTGGCCATATTTCTGACCATGAATTCAGGATCGGGCTTAAAATAGAAATCATGTTTGTGGTGTTTTTCTGCTTATTAATAGAGAATACAAGACAGAGAATACAATTCCCAAAAGCTTGTTCAAAGCAAAAATGGGCGACAGTATTTTAGGGTCTCTTATAGTTGCTTATTAGCATGCATATTACTAGAATATTAGCCATTTATTAGTGGCAATTAAGCACATATTAATGTCTTATTCTATATGACATTATTCTACATCCCTAATCCTACTCAGTACCTAAATCTAACAACTACCGCACTAACTATTAACAAGCAGCAAATTCGTAATGTATCGAGGGAACAGTCATAGTTATTAGTGAATACGTGGTCCCAGTTCTAAAGTGTTACCCAAGAATGCTATGAAATGCACATATTTTATGTGAAAGTGCGACGTTCACCAGAAAAACACAGTGTTTTTAAACTGAGCAGACCAAAATTAGTAAGAAGCAATATTTGTACTGGATTTCATTCACAAATATCACTGCAATTTATGCTTATTATAAAATGACAGCAACAGCAATGTTATAAAATACATTAATAGAAAAAAAAATAGCATTAAAAATCAGAACGAAGCTCAATGCATTCACAGTTTAGAGTGTGATCTGTGTTATAAATCCTGCTTGAGGGTTTATTGTGAGAACTGCATAATGTGTGTGTTATCTGACAGGCACTATCACAGCATGGATGCGTTCAGTCACTATGATCTGCTGGACATCAGCACCGGACTAAAGGTCGCAGAGGGTCACAAGGCCAGTTTCTGTCTGGAAGATACGGGCTGTGATCCTGGATTTCACCGCCGATATGCCTGCACCGCACACACACAGGTACAAACACACACGTTATGTTTACATGTTTTATGGGGTCTCTCCATAGGTGTAATGGTGTTTATACTGTACAGACTGTATGTGGTATTGTCCTA